>JAVKLA010000053.1:44188260-44220122 GCA_034782735.1 Sagittarius serpentarius | reverse complement strand
GGGACACCTTCAACTCGATCAGGTTGCTCAGAGCCCCGTCCAGCCTGGCCCTGAATGTTCCCAGGGATGGGGCATCCACCACCTCTCTGGGCAACTTGTTCCAGTGTTTCACCACCCTCATCATAAAATATTTCTTCCTGATATGTAGTGCAAATCTATCCTCTTTTAGTTTAAAACCATTACCCCTTGTACTGTCACAAGAGGCCCTACTAAAAAGTCTGTGTGTGTATATACATATATATGTATATCTCATATTGAGGGTATTTTGGACTTGCAGTGATGTATATAACTACCTTGAGCTTACGAAGATTCACAGAGAAGTGACTGTTAATTGAAGTTTCTTTATGCATCTTACACAATTTGATTTTGTTTAGCCAGTGGGAGATTCAAAAATAAATTAATATGTAAGTAATGAAAGCAACTCCAATAATCTGTTTGGCAGCAGTAGGAATACACTTAATTTCAGGTTCTTCCTCATGACATTTGCTTGGTCTTAGAACATAGATTTACATTCTTTATTTCAGTACAGGTATGAAATATATTGTGTACCATGCTGCCACACCAAGGAAAAAAGAAGAGAAAAGAATGAAGGAACTCTCTAACTCATTTTAAAAGAAGTGACTGAAATGGCTTTCTTGGTGAAACCCAGACTTCAAAAATAATTTTGAGAAGGTAGAAGGGGAATAATAGAATTTTTTCTTTCATCTTAAGATTGATTTTTTTTCAAAGGTGACGGATCAATTTGGTCTATTTTTAGAAGCATTTTTCTAGCTGGTTTTAAAGCCATTGTTCTTGAAGAAACTTCTGTCAAATCTGATTTAATCAGAAGGTTTCATGGCTTCAGTGGGGCTTTTTTTCCCCTCTGGATGTTGATGAGTAAGGCTAAAAGGTGAGTATGATATTAAGGACTTCTGAAAAATAGCATTAATGGGGAGCTGTTTCATTTCTCTGGGAACTGACTGCCCATTTTGAATTGCAGCTGATGTTGGAGCAAAAACAGATTAACCATGCTTCACCAGGATATTGTCCCATCTCCAGTAGACTCCACCATGTGCTATTGGGGGGATTAAGAGGGACTAGAGAAAGAAACATTCAATTTCTCCATCTGGCAGAAACAGCAGCAGGCAAAGCAAAGACTCAGTGGAAAAATAAGGTTGTAAAAGTGATTAGCTAAGGTCATCCTTCTTCCCAATAGCCGAATGGGTATGGGATGACGTTGGGGAGATCTCTAGCCAAGCCACACACCCTTGGGAAACACCAAGGTCTCGACTGATCTCATCTAACTTTAGATAACCATCTGAGGCACCTGGTCAGGCAGACTGTAATCCCTCTGCAACTGGTCCATCATCAATGGAGACACAGAAACAATTCTGAAGGAAGATTGATATCTTTGGCCTCCATCTCCATCCATTAACTACAGCAAATGCAAGGCAATGGGGTCCCTAAACAACGTGCCTTGGTGAAATGACTAATTAGTGGGAATCCATCTGAGTTGAGACCTCTAGTTCCAGGGAGCTGTCTGCAGTGTGCAACTGCATTTTTCTGCTCTTTTTTCCTCAGTTCTTCCCTTGATTCCTCAGTCCTTCCTTCTCTTTGCAGTTCTCCTTCCCTTTTTCTCTACCTGATCCTTTAGCCTCCTCCTGTTTCTCTGCTTGTCCACACATAGTAAAAAAACTCTAAAAAATGACAGGCAGGAATGAGAGAAAGTTAGCTGCTGTCACACTCCATTTGTGTGTTATAACTCTGCCTCCATCCTGGCTGCAACGTTTCTACTTAAATTACAAGCTCCTTAGAAGAAGCACTGTCTACTCCTCTTAGTGCAATGCCAAGTACAATAGGGACCTCTAAGTCCTTAAGTACAAACATGATAAAAGCAGTAATAGCAGTAAAGGAGTGAGTGGGTCAGCCAGCTTCCCTTTTCCTTTTATCTTTGTGAGCTCGAAGGTTCACACCAGTGCAAATGGGAACACAGATGAATGAGAGCTCTACTTTCACGTGGCAAAATATCTGCAAATAAACTGCAGAGCAGGTGTTCAGAGAAAGTAAATGATTCAGAGTAATTTACAGTGGCAGGAGCATCAATTTGAGAATTCCTAAAATGCAGGTACTGAAACATCATATTTTATTACATTTTCAACTAGTAAATGTCAGCTGCTTTATTGGTTTTAACATCATGTCAGGTGCACCAATAAATTTACAAAGCACACCATTTGGATTTCTAATAAGCATGGACTGCTAACCTCAGATACCATTAATTCTGCTTCATTTGTGAGTGCCATGAAGCTAGAGAGGTATTTTAGTTGTGATTTGCTCCCATCCAAGCCAGTTTCATAGTAATTTATAACACAATTTCTGTGTGTCTTGCACAAAGTGTTAGTGGTTAATAGATCGCGGTGCTTGTTTTGTTTTAGTTTTTGTTCTATGAACAAAGTTCTCTTCACTCAGATCTAGAAGAATAATAAAGCTGATTTTCAAGCTAACAACTTGCCTTTCAAAGTTAGATAATAGAAGGGACACCCTCTAAAAAAACCCCTTGGCATTAAAATCATAAACTGGCTAAGCAGTCAATTAAAGGCATGATGAATGCCAAAATCAATTAAAAGATCTTACTGTAGAGCTTAAATCTTCAGCTAATGGAAAGGGAATGTTTCCTATTGCTAAAAGCATGAAAAAAAATCCATCAGCATGGGCATCCTAAAGGCATCTATGATTTATTTAATATAAATAAAGAAAATCATGAATTGTTTGAAAGCAGGGTTTGATACGTAATAAAAAACATAAAACCAAGGTTACTAAGGTGATTTTTATGCTCCATGAATGTGACATTGACCCTTTCCAGTGATACTATATGTTGCATTACAATTCAGGGCTCTTTCCCATTACTGAAGCCCTTTTCAGTCATAGCATATTCTGCCAAATTTTATACTATCATTATGCATTGATTGAGTTTCTAGCATTGGAAATATTCCAGAGAGCACACTATATATAACTCTCTGTCTATGAATTGCTTCAACCAAGAGTGATTTGGAAGTGTCTTCAGAGAGAGGAATATGCTCACCTTTTGCTTTTTACAGCATCATTGTGAGTCATGCTTGAGCTGGAAAGGGGAATGGTTTTGGATTGCTATTGCAGGGAAAGTTTGGGTGGGTGAAGTGAATTCAGTGTGGGTGGTGGGTCGACATAGCAACTCATATAAAAACTTGCCAATGACAACAAGTGGGCAGAATCTTTTTTTTTTTTTATTCTTGCTAGAGAGACTAGTGAATTCAAAACTAACCAAGCTGTTACTTCCCTTCCTAACATAAAGGAAGGGTGCCATCTAATGAGCACAAGCAGCAATTCCTGCCATACTGCAAGCTTTTCCTGCCTTATAGGAACAAACTTTATTCACTACATAACAGCTTGTTTCTATCCGTAGATTCAGCATCTCAGCTGCTGTTGACCTTGACATTAAAATCGTTAATAGTATTAGGAGCTGGCTCCTGTCAGGGCACATGAGGATAAAGACACTGTCTATGAGCTTTTAAATGTCACCTGTGTCTATTTTTTTTTCCTTATTGCACCTCAGTGGGTATTGTGAGGGTGCTTTTGTTGCCTCTTCTATACTACCTTTATCCAGCTTCACACACAAACACACTCACAAGGATCTTACTGCAGTAAACAAAACCAGTAGAACCACTCTATGGAACATATACAGGTATCCATTCCTTGCAATTTCCACCTAGCTTTCTCTTCTCCAGGCTGAACAGCCCCAGCTCTCTCAGCCTGTCTTCATAGGTGCTCCAGCCCGCTGATCATGCTCGTGGCCCTCCTCTGGACTCGTTCTAACAGTTCCATGTCCTTCTTGTGTTGGGGGCCCCAGAACTGGACCCAGTACTCTAGGTGGGGTCTCACGAGTACAGAGTAGAGGGGCAGAATCACCTCCCTCAACCTGCTGGCCACGCTTCTTTTGATGCAGCCCAGGATACAATTGGCTTTCTGGGCTGCTAAGGCACATTGCCAGCTCATATTGAGCTTCTTGTCCACCCCCACCCCCAAATTCTTCTCCGCAGGGCTGTTCTCAACCCAGTCATCGCCCAGCCTGTATTTGTGCTTGGGATTGCCCCGACCCAGGTACAGGACCTTGCACTTGGCCTTGTTGAACTTCATGAGGTTCCCACGGGCCCACCTCTCAAGCCTGTCAAGGTCCCTCTCGGTGGCATCCCTTCCCTACAGCACGTCGACTGCGCCACACAGCTTGGTGTACTCGGCAAACTTGCTGAGGGTGCACTCAATCCCACTGTCCATGTCACCAACAAAGATGTTAAACAGCTCCGGCCCCAGCACGGACCCCTGAGGGACACCACTTGTCACCAGTCTCCGCTCGGACACTGAGCTGTTGACCGCAACTCTCTGAGTGCGACCACACAGCCACTTCCTTATCCACCGAGTGGTCCATCCATTGAACTCATTTTTCTCCAACTTCAAGACAAGGATGTCGTGCAGTAAAGTAGGAAACGCCTTGCACAGGTCCAAGTAGATGACATCAGTAGCTTTAGCCTTATCCACCAATGTTGTAACCCTGTTGTGGAAGGCCACCAAATTGGTCAGGCATGATTTGCCCTTAGTGAAGCCATGTTGGCTGTCATGAGTCACCTTTCTGTTTTCCATGTACTCCAGCATAGTTTCTAGGAGGATCCGCTCCATGATCTTGCCAGGCACAAGGGTGAGACTGACCGGCCTGTAGTTCCCCAGGTCTTCTTTATCTCCCTTCTTAAAAATGGGGGTCATTTTGTGCATGATTGTAGCCTTAAGAATATAAAAAATGGAAAAGGTGCAAGTTGTAGAGATTTTATAAATATCTTTCAGATTCTTTAAAAAAAAATTAAATTCTTCTCAAAATGAATCTAATTTATCCCATGTACTTGTGAAAATATGACTGCTTTATTGCCAGGACTAACACTCCTTTTTTATCGAATAGAGTAAACGTAACTGACCTTCAGAATACTTCCCACCTCATGGCCATGTTCTGAAGCATTCAAGACTCTCGGATAAAAGGCACACAGCTGTATAAACAGTTTATCACAGGGCAGTGTAGTTTCAAGTTGCCACATCTAGGCAGCGGCTTGCAGTTACAAGTGTGGTCATTCCATCTCCTCTCACTTAAATCTATCTAAATTCAATTCTCTGCAAGATCAAATGTTAATTTAGGAAGTTATTTTAATTTCGGTAGTGCTGTGATCCAAGTGACCTCTAAAGGTACAAGTTAATATTTCCAGGTGCTGCCACCACCTTTCCTTTATTTTTTTCTGAAAATAAAACTAAAATTACTGCTATTCTTTTTGTCTCTTTGGGCACCATGATACCAAAGTATGTGACTAGCACCAGCTCACACAGAGAACTCCTTCGGGAAAAAGAAGTAGCTTTTAATCCAGCACATACCACAGGTAGACTCTTGCATTTTGTTTTAAAGGAAACAGTCTTCAGACTTTTCACTCAGCAGGGACCAGGGCAGTCCCTAGACTGAGAGATTTGTTTTTCTTCCTTCATGGTGTCCTCAGAAAGTGGTCTCAGGCCCTTTCTAGTCAGCCCTTGCAGTCCATGGGTGTCTGCCCCAGGCAGTGAGCTTTAAATAACTCCCTAATCTTCACCACGCCATTCCAACACACATTTTTCCCAAGCTGTAGCTTCATTGCCGTTAAGGGTGATCAAACTCATCAAGCTCCAGCAGAAATGTCTGTCTAGAGGAATACCATGGGGAGGAAGCAGCTGTCTGCAGTGTAATCAAGAATGATAAAGCTGACAAACTCCTACACATACTGTACTAAAATTTTGGATGCCTTTACAGCATAAAGCTTAAGGGTCAGCAACAGCAAACTGGCCCTGCCCTCACTGAGTGAGTGCTGGTAACTCTGGCCTCACTAAGTGCAAATTGCATCTACAATTCTGTCACCAACAGTCCCAAACAGAGTTTTGTTTTTTGTTTGTCTTACAACCAGGCATCTTCACTCTAAACAGATGTTGCAGCAATGTACTGATCAGATTGATTGGTTGACAAGTCAGTGCAATCCACAAGAAGTCTAAATACTCATATTGGGAATCACAGTGTTATTTACAGCACAGTTCATGCTGAACTAGGGAGTGATGGTGCTGCCAGATGTAAAATTATGCCCAGCTATTTCTTCCCACAGCTGCACCGTAAAATATCTGGATTTATTCCTGTGAAGATTGAATCTCCACACTTTGCAGCTGAATCAGGACAGTTGTAATCCAAATAGAGAAGACAGCATGCCCATGTGCCTGGCCAAATGATACAGGTGTGTGCGACATGCCAGTCAGCATCAATATTGTGGCTGAAACTTTCTCATCCCCTTCAGTAAGCAGTGCTGAAGCTCAACATTTCTGAGACACATTATTAGTTGAGCCAAAGAGCTACCATCTAAGCCCAGAACTGGAGGCAAATATCCTATATGGCATGGCTACTACAGAATGAGAACCAAATACTATATATGCATTGCACATAGTAGCTACAAAGCATTTGTGAGCCAGTTTTCCACTTTTCCTAGGGCTAAAGTTAAAGATGTAGCAGGTAGTTAAAGATGTAGCAGGTAGCTTCTGGGAGATGCAGCATCCTGCGCTAAGCCAACTCCAACTGATAGGTGCAAAATTCTCCTCCCATTTAACTTGCTTTGCACACACATGATGCTGATGACTATCAACGTACTATTTGCAATTTTACTTCAGAGTGAGTGGAATGAGTGGAAGAGAGAGACAAATGGATGAGGGAGAACAGTCTTGCATTTTCTTGCAAACCCATCTCTTACAGATTTGGCCTTGGAGGTCTTCAGAAGAAGCAGAGCCCAGCAAAACTGTGAAGTTGTCAGGGGCTGAGCCCACAGGAATGATGATGTGTATCTAATGCGCTGTTCTCTACCTGTCTTTTTCTGGCACTGAGGGCAGCAGGAGTTGCCATTGCCTTTAGGACTGAATGTTCCCTAGAGACGATGGCCCCACACCTGTCAACTTCCCAGCTAACACAGAACAGAGATTCAGGAGGCCAGACCCTCTGCATCTATCAGTCAAGGTGGAGTAGGCAGTACTTCTGTCCTTCCAGTTATTACAACTCAGGTCTTAAATTATGCGTTCCTGTGGCTTGAGAAGAGAATGGAATAATCAGAACCAAAATAATCAGGTAAAGATAACAGATATAGTGAGAGAGAGAGACAAAGACAAATGACATGTCAGTTGAGGGTATCAAAAGTTCCAACTGACAGAGCATTACGTAGGAGTTTTTATCTGCCTAAAGCTACATGGCAAAAAATGGCAGTCAGAAAATATAAAGTTCTTTAGATTCCCCCAGTGAAATGGGATTCAGTGGGAACTAATGGTGGCTTGGCAAAGCATGATGACAGTCTTCCCATACAGAAGTTTTGACATTAGGTGTGACTGCAGCATGTGTTGATATGGACAGGAAATAGCAAAAAAGACATGGACAATGTGTGGGCATTGAGTACTGTATCTTCTGAACTCTGTGGAAGTGGTGGGAAACTTAAAAGACATTATTCTGTACCTGTGCTGCCAGCCCACATTTACTTTACAAATGACCTTGATCTCAAAAGAGCAAGGAGAAACAAAATACCTATTACAGGAGATGAGTCAGACAGCTTTAGATCCTTCAGCAAAACATCCCACCCCCACCTCCCCTGGGATCGCAAAGCAAATATTTCACCATAGTTCCATAAAGTATTAGCAAAATGGAGTTATGGAAGTAAGAGCGCTTCAAAATAATAGCAAAGGGACTGCAGCATTATCCAGGGACATTGCTCAACTGCAGACTGTGCCAGTGGCATTACATCTAACGCTGGATTTTGAACTTCAGAGTACTTAAGTAAAATCCAAACCTTCTAGCAAATCCATATTCCAAGCCCACTGTTGTCTGTCTCTGGCCATCCAGGATATTCTATTTACTGCTTTGTGGCACAGGCTGACAGCAGCATTTTTTAGAAGAGGAGCTGAGCTTTATCCTAGTTGGCCCTGCCAAGATACAAGCCTCTGCCTCTGCAAAAGGAGGATATTTAGGGCAAGTCCATAAAGGTTGAAAGCACCTGAGAGAAGCATACCATTGCAGTGTCAACTTCAGCAATAGATATGACAGGAGCAAAAGGGAGTTATGCTGCTGTAGGCGTAGTAAAAATGTCTGCAGTCCTTTAATATATTAACTTAACAGTTACATCACTCGCTTGTAAACCAGTCAGTGAATTACGGACTGACCCCCAGAAGGGGTTAAGATCCAGCATCCTCTCCATCCTATCTCAGTTCCCTAATGATGGGTAATGTCTGTCTTCCTGAATTACCATCTCCTCGTTGTTAGGTAGCTCCCAAAATGTCAGCAGCCCCAATCCCAGCCTTACTTATTGCTTGGGATCCATGACATGCCCCAAGAAAGCTGGAGGATGCTGGACATCCTGAAGGACACTGGACCACAACCTATGCTTCTTGGAAGACTACTCTGGATCACTACCACAAGACATGACAAGAGGAGTCCTGATCATTGTTTTGAAAAGAACTTACTTTAGATCATCCCATTATAATTATGTAGTGAGAGTGAAATGCTACTGATGCCAAGGAAACAGTGAATTTTGAAGTCCTGAGGTGCATCCAGCCCTCCCTGGGCTATGCTGTAATTTTACAAGCAAGTCAGAGAATAAAACTTACGTTCTAGGACATAACACACAGCGTAAGTGTAGCCCTTGGTATCATTTCCTATGAAGAAACAGTAAGTAGGGCTGGTTGCCACATCTTACTTTCTCACCCTTCTTTGAGCCTTAAGTACCTTCCTGAGGAAAGCAGAGGGGCATCTTATCCCATGAAGCTCCTGAAATGGCTTCCAAACACATGATAGGGGAAGGTTTCACTCATCTATGGGTGGTCTTTCTCTCCTATAGATAGCATGGGAAGAAGCAGAGGGGAGAGGAGAATTTTAATCTAGCCTAACAACGAAAAATTGGAGTTGCAACTTAGGAATTCTAAACTGGGTTAGAGAAGACTTCTTTCAGAGACTGCTGACATCTATCTCTAATATCCCTTGGTGGTTTTCCTGCTCGAGGCATGCTAGCAAACTCTTCAGAAATATTTCTCAACAGCCCAAATGACACCACTTCTCACAGATCTGCTCTTTGCAGCTTGCAGCACAAGTAGGAGGAAATTGCTTTCAGCAAGTTCACAATTGGCTTCAGTCCATCCCATTTATTATGGCAGTGAATGGGCTCGATAAGCTGTACTGAAGAAGAGTGGGTGGTGTTCAAGGCATGTGAATTCCTTTCCTTGTCAGGGAGACAATGGTTTTATCCTTGAACTGGATCATGCTGCAGCGCAGAAGAATGTGTTGTATCTAACTGAGAAGTGTCTGGTTTTATCTGATTTCATTCCATGTTTTAATTTCACTTTTGCTCGTTGTTCTGAGTGGGAAGAAAAGACACTGTTTTGTAACATGTTAATACAAACAAAAATAATTAAATATATATGTATAATACATATATGTGTGTATATATATTCATATAAAAATACATGTGCATCTCTGCTTGGATAAAACAGAATATAAAATAACTTTATATATAATAGCATTCTGAAATGAGTCAGTGTAAAACAAAACACTGAAATGTTTATTTCCTGCATAGTCAAAAAGTTCCACTTCAATTGCATTCAAATTTAAGCATTTAGGCACTTTTTCAGAATGAGACGTGAGACTACAATCAACTTATTTTCATACCAAAGAATATTCCACAGAAAGCTTTTGGTTAGTACTAATTTTAAATTCTAATTTTGTTCAGTGAATATCAATTGCCCTGGAACTATACATTTGCTGAAGGTAACATTCAGGGCAATGCTCTTTACCCCCTGCC
This sequence comes from Sagittarius serpentarius, assembly GCA_034782735.1. NCBI lineage: Eukaryota > Metazoa > Chordata > Aves > Accipitriformes > Sagittariidae > Sagittarius > Sagittarius serpentarius. Next base: position 44,210,241 of record JAVKLA010000053.1, on the reverse strand, counting down.
ATGACATCTGAAGCCTGGCTTGTAGTCCCTACTTTAAGTGAGATCTGAGCAGCTTCAGAAACCTGTCACATTGTCTTCTACTCTGTCATCAGTTAAAATCTAATCAGGTGCCTTTCAAGTCCAGTGGAAGATACTAGCACAGCTCAAGCTAACCAGCTGGACTTGGCATTCAAATACGATGGGATCCTGCAAATAAGTGGCTGGTTTTGGAAAACTTACTCTGAAAACTGAACTCACCCTGAGACTCAGAAGGGCTGATACTCAGGGCAGCAGTGACAAGCCTTTCTGCACTATTCTAGGAATAGTTAAAGGGCTCTAAAGTGTGCAAAATATGTCCTCTGATAATCTTGTACGAGGCTCACTTTTTGCCCTCTAGCATAAAAGCTTCAGGCTTCTCATGTTGCAGTGGTTTGGCATCTCCTTGACCATCAGCACACCTAGACTTTGGTCAGGCTAGGGATGGCTGAAGATTACTGAAGCAAGGGTTCGGGTGAGTCTAGAGAAGGGTTGGCTATTTCTGGCATAAGGAACATATTTTCTGTAAGGCAGCAGCTTTGCTAGCATGGCTTTCCTCCAGAGTATTTTAAGAGACATGTCCTTCATGACAGATCTGGAGCATAACACAAGAGCATGGGGATGCAGAGGGCTTTCTTGGGTGCATGGGCCCAGGAGCTCCAGACAGAATTGTTGGTGTGGGGGCAACCAGACAGCCCAAGAGGCATGCTGGTGGGCTGTGTGAGAACCAGGCAATGCAATGCTCCAGCTAGAATGGCAGGGTTGTGGGCTTACCAAAAACATTTTGTGAGCTGAATAAGGTGATGGACAAACAGATCTGGTCTTTAGAATGCCCCAGGGATGTTGCAGCTGCACGGTGTCAATGCGGCTTTTGGACTGACTCCGTAATGAGCTGGAAAATTATATCTATAAATATATATATGTGCAGGGATGAGAGGGATGATTTGGGAGACAGCTGCTGAATGCTTTTTAATCAGTCTCTGAATATGGCTTTTTTTCTCCCCTGCATACCTCTGGCATTTACTTAAAAAAAATTACTATGCCAAAGCCAAAGCTGTGATATTAAATCCTCAGAACTTGACCATGTGTGTTTGCCAAGCAAATGTGCACTAAGTGCAAATACAGTTTGTTCCTCTCCACTGTTTCTGTTTCTGTCATCATCTTCAGTTGCATTGTTACATCTTCAACAGACCAGGCAGTACTCAGCCAGAAACCCCCCCAAAAACTGGTCAGGATATCCCATCTACTCCTGTCTGTATTTTATATTTGTTAACCACGTGTCTCCAAAGTATCAGAGAAGCAAATGCTCTCATTTCATTAAAATACTCTTTTTCCATAAAATGTTAACACTGATCAAACAAGCCTTACAGCATATTAATTCTACAAGTCAGGTAACAATGAATGAGCAGATGCGCTTCTTTTCACTGTAATATTTATTCCACCTTTTTTTCCTGTGATAGTCAAAGCAATTTACTGGAAGAAAGCAGGTCCTCTGGGATACATCAAAGGCTGGAGACCTTGAATATCATCTATGTGAAGGCATCTACAGTTCTGATACCTGGGTGAGATACCATCACAACACATATTGTCTTTATTGATATATCAAGGTCTGGAGTGGTGTAAAACTCCACTTACTTCAGGGTAAAGCTGCTTTCTGGTGCAGCTTGAGCAGAAGAGATGATCTCTCAAGGAGAGAGGAATAACGAAGAGTAGCTCTAACTGAAGAGGACGTGGTGTGGCCATGACACACACTGCTGAGGGTTACACAGCATAGGCTGTGGCTATTAGGAAGACTGAGGAGGGTAGCTAATATGAGAAAAGCCAAATGTTTTCTTCGTGTTATACGAGGCAGGAAACATCTCCAACTTGCTCTCCCTGAGGTGCCTTTCAGAGCTTAAATTCTGGCCACCTGAACTAAAGACCCTGCTGTTGGCAGTTACTCTGACCATACAGGTTTCTCCTGCTGCTATGCATTGCTGGGCTGCCTCTTCACCCACGCTAGTGATACATTAACTAAGATATACCTGGAAGGTTTTCAATCCTCAAGCTGGCTCTTGAAATTCCCCAGGAAAATGTCCTCAAGGCTCCATGATACTCACTTTGTCTTGACTGGCAGAAGAAGTGAAAGATACATCTTGTAACACCATTTTCTCTAGATCTGCTGCTTCTTCAAAAGCGATGCGCTCACAGTCTGTCACTTGGGCATGCTGTAAACACAGTCTTCAAGAAAGCTGGGATTTTATTCTAGCAGCACAAGAGGTCTACATTTAGTGGAACAAGACTGGAAGAAATATATGAGAAATAAGAAAGCACACATTCAAAGTGTGTGTGACATTTGTTTTCCCAATGGTTACTGAGTATATGTTATGAGGCATATCAGAGACCAAGGCATGTCTGACAAATATTCTTCTGTTCAGTGTCTTTTGGAGTGGGTTTCTACTAAAGCCTCTTTTCCTCTCAGTCTTTTCAAGTGCTATTGGTGGTAAATGACATTTCAAAGGATCTATTAAAAATGTTTTTTATTAACATACCTTTATTAATTTAGAAGAGCTCTTTGCACAGTGCCCTTGTTTGCAGCTACTTGGCATGAAATGAAGTGTTCTTCACTGTATTTGATAATGAATCACTTTCTGAGATGAGATCAACTATGTATTACTCCTCATTCTCTTCCCACTCCCATCCCCCATTTACCTTCTTTCAGGAAAACTAACGTATGGCGTTTGATACAAAAATGCATTTTAACATTTGCAAAATAATGTTTATAAGAGTTTTATGACCTTATGCGGTTAGTTTGCATTCATAAGGACCAGATGGAATAGTCCCACCCAACTGTACTACGGGACAACAACACTGGAATATAGTCTTCTGATGGCAGCCAAGGGAAAACGTACTTGAATTAAACAGTACCAATTAATAGAATCATTAATAATTTTTTTTAAATGGTCATAAAATGAAGCTAATATTCTGTGGTCTGTCTACGGTCAGGAAAATTATATAGTAGGAAGATCTTTGAATTGTGACAGGGTAGGATGAAAAATAGAATAAAAGGGATTTCTGGAGTTACCTTCTGATTGAACTCATGAAAGCATGACCAGCAAAGGTGAGCAGAGATTTACAGAGCCACAAACCTTCAAAGCATGGGTGACTGACAACAGAGGAAGTTACTAAATGACAGTAGAAGTTAGTTGGTGCTCTTGGTTTCAGGAGCTGCTGTGTCACAGGTATTTGCAGTGACTTGGGGAGAGCACAGAGTCCCGTCCTTGCAATCTGCTCTGCCATTTTAGAACTAACTAGGAGAAATTTTAGCAGGCTCAGAATCACTTGGGGCTGTTTTGGCGTTTTTTGGGTTTCATAGCCGCGGGGCTGTAGATGAGATAAATGGCAGTTCCAGTTAATTTTAACAGATTTCTGACACAGCAAGTAATTAGGGTTCTGTGGAAAAGCACAGGCATTAGACATGGAGATACGTGTTCAATTTTATCCTCTAAGCTGCCCTGAATGTATGTTTTACACAGTCTGGGTTTTGTTTTTCTCTCAGGCTAAAGAGGAAGAGATACGTCATTTTGGCAAGTTTTCAGTATTGATTTATTAGACCAAATAATTCAGTTATATTTTAATTTTTTGATGGCATATTTCTCAGATTATAAAATTAGACCATCCCAACTGATATTTAAATAACACAAACTATAGTACTTTATCGGATGTCTCCCTTCAACAAGCCCACATCACGGGATTTACTTGGAGCCATGAGCTTCAGTTAAAGACTTCAAGTGACAGTGAATTTCACACTGTCCTTACAAAGATGTTCCTATCGTTAATTGAAATAACTGTAAGAAATATTCAGACTTATTTATAGGTCTGAATTTTCCTAGGTTTAGTTTCCAGCTATTAAATCTTAATATGTCTTCATCTGCTAGATAGAAAAATCTGTCTGGATGACCAACCTGATTCCTAAGACCAATTTTGAATAGAGTTTGCTGATGTTAAATCAGATTGACAGCATGTCTAGTCCACTAAATACACTGTCTAAAATTAGTGGATGTTATCTGATGAAAAAACTGTGAGCTCTTTAGATAGACTGTGCTCTAGAAATGCAAAGTATTTCTTGGCTTATGTTTTCAAATTGCACTACGTGAATTATTCAGTGCTAACAAAATAGCCTGTTGAAGCACTGTAGGAGCTAGCAGCCTGGGCTGTACAACCCTGTTTGAGGACAACTGCTAGCTTGAATAGCAGGTTGAAGAGTCCAGATTAAAAAAAACAACCTCTGATCTTACATCCATATCAAAGACCGTTGCACTAGCCCTTGGAGGTTGCTTGGGGACAGAAAAGTATCTAATTCCATCAGCTGCAAACCCCAAAAAACTTAACAGCAAAGAAACAGTTAGCACTCTAACAAAATTTGCATCTCTTCCACCAGAAGCAGAGCTCAAAAATTCATATTCCATTCTATAATGTCACCACTATTTTCATACCTTTTGAAGGAGGAGGAGTAATATATCTTGATTTGAATAGCTAAATACTATAATTTAAGCAACATTTTTTTGCAGACATGGAGTTTAAATTTGAAGCCTGAAGCTATTGGGTAATGACACAAATTACCACAAAATTTATTTTCTAATTTTTAAGATTCTTTTTCTCATAAACTTAGTTCACAGATTGGTAGAAACTACAATTAGCTTAGCAGATTGAAAACAAAGACTTTTCCAAGGCACTGAGAGAAATTCTCAGAACTTTCTCTGTGTTTGTCTTTTGACTCGAAGCTCTTACGCACCTTGATTAGAATTAGGTGTTAATCTCAGAGAAGTTAATAAAAAGCCATCAACATTTATGCAGAGGACAGAAATAGCAGAGGGCCTACTCTACACAGAAAAATGACTTTGAAAGCAGCATAAGCAGTTTGGGAAAACAAACAAACAAAACCCCACCATCTCAAAACCTAAGGTAGAAGGTTTGTTTAATATTAGTCAGTTAACAGATGCAATTAGATTAAAGCCCAGTTGTCACAGGCTTCCTCTATAGTTGGTATACACATACAGGGCAGTTCAGCCCGCTTAAGATGTGGCAGTTCCTCTGGCACTTAATTCTCTGCACTGACTACAGGAGCAACCCAGAGCTCCTAGACCCCTATTTACCTATATTTGGCCAGATATTTAGGCTTATTTGCCTAAAATTAGAGGAGATTAATCTGTGCCATGGTGTCCAACAGGTTAGTAATATATAATATTGCAAGAGGAGGACAATCCAGATCTCAAATGTAACTCCATGGGCATCATGGTTGAGGGTAAAATGTCATTTCTTCACAATAAATATATTGGATATAGACAACAAATGCATCTATATAAAGATTTTACTCTGACCACCAATATTTCATATTTTGTGGATGCCCGCTTCATGAAATGCTCATGTCATCTTCAGCAGGTCTGCTTCATCAAGCCATATCACAGCACTATTTTAATAAAACCACAGAAACTTTGAAGGCCAGCAGAAAGAGACCCTGGGAGATAATCTAGTGCATTTTCTAACTCTAAGGCAGGTAGTTCTAGCCAAACAATTTCTGAACAGAAGAAACAGAATGTCTTCTTTCGGCTTGTTTTCTGCACTTTTGGTAAGCCTTTCAGTTTTACTTGAATGTCTCCCAGCCAAGTTTCAATTTTAGTAGAAAATCAGATCTCTTATGCCCTTTCAGGCAAATATATATTTAATGTCCTCAGGTTTATTTTTTGGTGAGCATATGCCCTGTGAGGAAAAAAAATAGCCAGATGGGAAAAAGAGAATTGTTATTGGGAAATAACTGTGATACTTACCTCAGGTTTTTTCCATGTGGAATCAACTTTCCTTGGTATACAAGCATGAAGGAGTGGGGGTAAAGGAGCACATGAAGGCGACCCACTTTTTTGAATTCAGCTGGAGTGGAAGTTTAATTTAATACAAAGAAAAAGAAGGATTATTTTTTTTCTAACAAATGCATAAAGAAGCTGATTTTATCCTTCATTTCAGCCATGAAAACCAATGAACCAAACATCTAAAACAATTTCCTTTAGCTTAATTAATTGTACCAGCCCTCAGACAAGTGCACTCCACTGCTATGCACATGGAATGAAATGCTGTATCTTTTCAGATGCAGCATTCTGAGGACCACTTTATAGTGCTGCCAAAAGGAAAGGTCAAACAATGCCCTTGATAAAGACTACAGCTGGTCTAATAGAAATGAAGGTCTAGACTGTTTTCTTTCATGCCACCCCTGGAAATTTCAGATTTGTTCTCAGCAAATCCCTCCCGTAGTTTATGCTAACTCTGTTCTTATCCCAAAGCCTCATTTCAACATTACTTAGGAGCCATCAGACAAAGATCCTACAGCTTTCCACAAGATGATGAATGATTAGTAGCATATATAACAAACCGGTTATTTATGTAATTCCAATGACCTTAGAGGACGCAAACAATACGAGAAGTGACACATTTGCATCTGAAATCTGCAGACAAGCAGTGAAACAAAGCCATCTGCTGCTGTAAAAATTTTCAGAGCAGTGAACACATGATAAAGATTATGCAGATGGTGATTACTACCATTGTGTAAATCTTGCAAAATTCATAGGTGCAAGTCAGAGGGGAAGCAGAAGGAAACAAATTAATCATCCTGCTTGACCTCTGGTATGGCATTGCCCGGATAATCTCACTCATTCTTTCGTGCATTGTTTCTGGCTGAAGTTTACCTTCCAAAAAGGCATCCTCTCTTCACAGGGGGAATTCACTGCTGTTCTTAGTTGTCATCCTTGAAATTAAACACATATCTTATTTCTCATTTGCATTTCTCTTGTTTTACCTTCTAGTAAATAGGCAAAAACCACAGAAAACATGCTTGCTTCCCAAGGAGATTATGCTGTTCTGCAAGAGAGAGAAATGTTATTTAAAATCATAGGGTGAGAATAAGTCTTTGTACTTAAAAGAAGAATGAGACTGCAGTATACGGTAGGTAGGTGTAAGAGAGCGAAAGGGCAGGAGTTCTATTTCCTACTCATTTAACCAACAGTTTGTTTTTTTCTCATAGATGTTTAGTTTGACTCCCAACAGTAGAAGGCTGAGGTGAAAACTGAACTACTGTCAAACTCTAAAAGCATATTGCATTTTACTTAACCTCACAACTTCCTGATTAATGAGAAACTTGTGCTTTTTCTGAAGGCACTTTTCAGCATTCCTGATCTGTTCATTAAAATAAATAGGTACTTTGTTGCAACCAAGGGCACTTTCCCATAAGGAAAATTATAGCGATCAAGTGGGAGTGTTCAGACATAGGCTGGTTACCACGTACGTTTTTATTGAATGAGGTTACAATTCTTTAAAAGAGGGCTTTTTTTTTTTATACTGTGAAAAACATAACTAAACCACTCACCCTAAACCACTCACCCATATAAATAATTAAAGATGAACCATATAGAATTCTAGATTTAAAAGTGGAAATGGTGGAAGCAGTGAAAAATGAATAATACATAGAGGATGGGCAACCCATTCCTGAAATAAATATTATTTGACATTAGCAAATGACACAACAACTGGAGCTGGACTAACACTAGCATATTAATTGGAAAAGTCTCCTTCCAGAAAATACTAGATTCTACAGATTCTACTTGTCACCACGACGTGAGTCCTCAAACATCCTTTTCAAACTTTAGAAAGCAGAGGGATTTTTGGGAAGCACTCAAGCTCTTTATACCAACACCTGAGCTTGAAAATTTTCCTTTCCCCTCCCACCCCCCCTTGCCCCCCAAATCTCATTCAGTAAATACCTAGAAGTTGCTGGGGTTCTAAAATGGAACATCAAATATTTCTGTAAGAATTGGCAAAGCTGCTAAGGGCATGATAATTATAACGAACAGCACTCAAGGAGTCACATTCTGCATTGACTCACATCTTGTTTCACTCATGCAAGCCATTGAGCTTATACAACGGATTAGTTGATGACAGCTTTGGTCATCTATGGATTACAAATGAGAAAGTTACAAAAATATCAACATACAAACAATGTTATAATGTTATCATGGATTACAATTTATTTTCACTGCAGTGCTTAGGATTTCAGTTGTTCTTTCAAATTGCATACAACTCAAACCAAGTGTTAAGGAAAATGGGAAATTCTGACTTCTGATGGGGAAAGAAGGGAATAACTGCCTCTACAGTACATATGCCTATTTGAGATACTGAACTTGTATGAAGCCCATGACTGGTGACCATGTGAACATGGTACAGAAATAGATTTATTTACTGAGAACTCTGATAAGGGAAAATATATAGTCCTGATATATGTATACACATGATCCTAGAGCCATAAAGATTGGACCAGCTGAGATTTATTCTCCATTCTTTTATAAACTGAAGCCCAGAATAGTAAAGGACTGAAAAACAGGGAAAGGGAGTGAAATGTAGGATTCAAACTTCTACACTACTTGGAAGGAGAGTAACAGTTTCCATGTAAGTAACCATCCTTTTTTCTTACGCGATGTGTCACTGTGGGACATCATAGTGACAGGCCAGAAATTGTCTCATACTTGTTAACATTTTCAAGAAATTGCATGTATTCCCAACAACTTTCAAATTATTAGCAGCTTAAAATGCCTATACACCAGGATCCTGTTCCACTGGATTAAAAAAACCCAAACAAACAGCAATTTACTTGATCAAACTAAACTGAGATTACAGTACTCACCCTTCTAATCTGATCTGACTTCATGGAGAGCAAATGTTAGGGTGTTACTGAAGATGGCCAGGCTGCAGAGGTTGAAAACTGGCTTGTTCTTGAGACAGGCCAGTGGTGTTATCTGCACTTTGGTGGAGGACAGATTACCATCCAGTGAGAGTAAAAGGTGGGGACATACTGGGAAATAAACTTCATCAAAGTCTTGGAATGAAATTCAGGTTTATCCTATGCTTACAAACGTATGGGTGGGGGGAAAAGAAAGAGCTCATTTGTTTCTTGGAAGCAAAGTAGGGACCTGCAAACATCCATGACAGAAATATTTTTTTATAATTGGGATAAAACCATATAGTTTCATGCAGAATACAGAAAGAGCATCAACTAGTTTGGCAAAAACTCTGCAAACACTTTAGAGGTGAAGCTGGGATAGATAGGGTGGTTTGGATGTCACTGTCTTTCTTAGCTGTTATGATGGGAGTTATGAAAACACTGTTGATGGTAATGGTAATGATGTCATTCTCAGAGACGCTAGAAAGGAAACTGAGCTAAAAAAAGGAAGATTTTCAGCTTGGAACAAGAACCTTTTGTCCTCATTAGAAACCTTCTCAATCAGTGTTATTCATGCAGGCACTCTCCTGATGTGCAGATTAACTGTAGGATGTCTTGTTCAGGTTTTGGGGGCCTCTGTTCAGGTAATAGGAGAACATATGACTGATTGGTTGGACATTTGTAATCTACCTGGCAGCACAAACTGTATCAAGCAATTAGCGTTATAAATGGTTCTGTTCTTTTGAACAAAGAAGAGGAGTATCTTCTGCTTTGGTAGGTTTGTGATTCAATCCTGGCCCCTGAGAACATCTAATCCAAAGCAATTCTGCAATCTCCACCCCACCTGCAGCTACTTTTGGAACTTTTGGAAGTGCGAGTGTGTGTTTGTGTATAAAACACGTGCACCTATATCTGCCTGTACACATACAGGTAGATAACTTTTGGCAAATTAATTGTTCAGGTGAATGTTTCAGAGCAGATGCCTTGTGTAGAGACAACACAAAGCAATGAAAGGTCCAAGCTGTCAGGTTCTCAGAATATGAACAAATCATCCCAACATTATTGAAAAGGCACATGGAAAAAGAAAAGAGATTGTCACACCTTATCCCTCTTGATGGGGTTGACTACCTTTGACTGTAGCCATATGCTAACAAAAAAGAGATTGTGTTTGTCTGCTTTGAAACAGAGTTAAAAAGACTGCAATTGCTCATTCTTTGGAGTAAAGAATGTCTTTGCCTTGAGATGCAGCAATTTGATAGGACAACGGATAATGGCTTTAAACTGAAAGAGGGTAGATTTAGATTAGACGTAAGGAGAAGTTCTTTACTGTGAGGGCGGTGAGACACTGGAACAGATTGCCCAGAGAGGCTGTGTGTGCCCCATCCCTGGAAGTGTCCAAGGCCAGGCTGGATGGGGCTTTGAGCAACCTGGTCTAGTGGAAGGTGTCCCTGCCCATGGCAGGGGGGTTGGAACTAGGTGATTTTTAAGGTCTTTTCCAACCCAAACTGTTCTATGATTCTATGATATCTGTGAGCTTTTCTAGTCAAAGATTATCCATTGGATTTTGCAGCACACTGAGAACAAGGTTGCACAAAGGTTTCTCTGGAGACTCTAAACTCATGTGAGCAAGTAATTGATTTGTAGCAGGGTTTGATGCGTTGATTGTCCCTAAAGAGCTGGTGTCCTGGCCTTTCAGGCAGTGAATGGCACAAATCAAAATATTTGTGTTATGCAAGAAAAGATGTTTAACTGTGTGATTTCTGGACAAGTCCTATGATGCAAGGAGCTCTTGGCTTCTCAAATAACATGAAAAAGACCCTGGTAACGCAATGACTGTGTTACTCAGTTTTAGCTGAAGACACTTCAGTTGCTTGCACAGTATGAAAAAGAAAGCAAGACTCTAATTCCTCATAGTTTCACAGAATTCATGCCTGTAGAGTGCAAATTAGAAGTGTGACCACATAAAAATATCCTGAAAGTATTACTCTGATGAATATGACTTCTCTCTGTGCCTTGGTAACAGTGCCATGTTTCCTGCATGCTTTAAGCTATTTATAAACTGCAGTGTTCTGTTTCCTTTGACAAGCTTGTAATAATGTTCGTAAGTTATAAAAAAATAAGCATGGAAAATACAAATATTCATAGAATTTGGAGCTAGAAGGAATTTTCTTTATTCTCTTCTTCCTAATTATGTAAAACTCCTTCTGCCCAGGAATGAATCAAGACTTGTTACTAACATCGACTCCAGCTTTTGAAGGGCTAGTGTGTTAAACATCAGTGGCAGCATAAGAAGTCATCTGTCAAAGAATACATAGAAAAACTTTCAAGACATTAAGTTTCTTGAAGGGGGGGTGTAAGCATAACATTGAAAAGTAAATCTGGTTTTTAAATTTGGTCAAATATCCCCAGTTGTGTTTCTGAAAATTACAATCCCTCCACTAGTGAATGCATAAAGGCAAATTGTTGGCCATGGCCCTGTCTCAGGTTGCCAGAGGAAGAGTAGTGGCCACCTCTGTGGCCTTCACAACTTGCTGGATTCCTCAAAGAAACCTTTTTGGAGAAGCAGGTGGCTGGATACCTACAGGGTCTAAACCTGGGAAAGGGAGAAGGAAGAATCAGGAAATAATTATGTTCTGAAGAACAATAAGTCATCTTGTTCCCAAAAATAAAAACCTTGGATTTGCAGGAATGGAAATTAGAATTACTGCAATTAATATGAAATTGCCAGAGAGGGTTGTGGCTGCCAGATCTTGGTTCATGTGCTACAGAGAAACACTAAACTGAGTCCTTTTGCCCTCTTATCCTTGCTCTCAGCAGCTGTAGAAAAGCAGACATTCCTGGATATTCCTAAATTGTGAATTGCTGGAAAATGGCAGGAGATAGCCAGGAAAAAGTTTTTTGTAGTTGCCCATTTTCTTATTCATTTTTTTAAACAGTTGTTAATGATACGTCCAAAATAAGAAACTGGATTCAGCTGAATTCTTCTAGAACATTTTATGGGCAAAAGAAAACAGAATAAGCGACTTTTAATTTCCTGCAATTTTAGCGGGATGGAGAAACTCCTAGGGTCCAAAAGCTCACGTTTTGACTCATTTTCTTTCACCAGCTCTTTGATGTGCAACCAGAGAATGTTGTTAATTAAAACGGGTCCCCAAAGGCAAGGATTGTTGTTGTGTTAAAAGAAAGAGAGAGAAAAAAACCCACAACCTGCATAGTTTTGCATTGCAAGGGACCAAAATAACACCCTTTAAAGTTATTTTCTGCTGAGTGCTTTGAAATCTGATTACTTGTCCCCAGAAAACACAATCACTGGGTCGAATATTTAGGTGGTGTTGATCAGTGTGGCTCACGCCACAGGCACGAAGGCTGCTGTAATTCATGCGAACAATTCGTGAAGGTGACCAGAAAAAGGCTCTCAGAATATTATTTTGCCTCAACTGAGAAATGGTATAAAGGACTAATTATAATCTTTTGTGCTGCCTCTTCAGGAGCAGTTTGCATGACTTTCTCTGCCTCTTGTCATGTGCAACCCATTTTACGGGACATCTAAAGGTTTTTTGCAGGGTAATACTTTCGGCACCCAAATTAAAAAGTGTTCACAAGCCACTCTGTAAATAACGGAGGGAAACCCAAGTCTTCTGCACATCATTTCAGTGTCCTGAGCACGTGACCACTTCTTTTCCCTTAAGGCTAGAAATAACCTGCTTGGCTTTCCAGGAGTTTGAGCCTGGGGACCTGTGGGCTTAGCTGCTTCTCAATGTCAGCTTGGTCCGCAGACCAGAAACAATCCTCCAGGTACACTGCCATCTGTGGACCTCATGGGTCAAGAAAGCCACCAGCTTTGATGGAGTTAAAGCAGATGCATGCAGAGACAGGGATTTTTTTTTTTGTTCTGTCATTTTAAAGAGACACATCTTTCATTAAATAAAAAAGAGTTTACTTATAATTAAAAAATTCCCTTGCCTTTTTTATTTTCCAGTCTTACCTGAGGTTACTCTCCTTACCTACAGTGTGGTCTATCATGTTTTGCAGGCCAAAATATTCAGTTTTACAAAGGATCTCAGCCATAATCTGCCTCATCTGGGAACAATTCCATGAAATTCAAGGATGTGCAACTAGGAAACATCACAGGAAAGCTGAAAATTGAACCCAGTTCTAGGAACTCTTTTATCCCATCTCTGGCTGAAATTTCACAGTGCCTAAAATCTCTAACAATGAATACAACCACACACAAAAAATCCCTATTCTAATAGCTAAATAGAGCTCCCAAATGGATCAACTGGGTTTAGAGGGAGAAAGAGAAGCCTGCTAATTCTGTGGTACAACTGGTGTCCAATAATGGTCCTTTGTGAGGACTTTGTTAAATCAGTGAGGTTGATATAGTCAGTACACAGGGTTGCAGAAAGTATCTTGCAAAAATTAATGGTCATCTAAAATAAGAACTATTATTAGTTTAGGCTGAAGTTTCCTATCCTTGCATTTTCCAGCAGCCTTGAGCTATTCTGTTTTGTTTTCTTAGGGGTGGAAAAAGGATAAGACGAGGAGGGGACAGTTGGTTCTTTCTTTCCCTTAATTTTCTCTAAAGTGCTCTATGTGCTTCAGGAGAAATTAAATAAAGAAGTGATGTTCTGTTTGTCTAGCCTGAAATTGTATTTAAAAAAAATCAAAACCAAAACCAAAGCCACATCCATTTTACTGTTACTTATCTCATTCTTTGAAGCAAAGACTTGATATTCGTCAGATTGGGTTTTTGCTATTCTCCTACAATCTACATTGATACAAGCTTCTGAAAACTCTTTTTTTTGCCTGTTCGATAGAGACATGTTTGAATCCAGCAATGAAATACAGCAAGCTGGACTGAATGTCCTGTGTCTCCTCACCATCTCTTTAGAGATAGCTATCTTAGACTTACAGCACAGACCTACTAGACTACTTTTGGAGTTACAAGGAGGAGCAGGATTTTCTCTAGAGCTGGATTTCAGGCTGCCAAAGCACTAATAATGTCAAGGAAAAAATTTGACTTTGAGATTATATAGTTAATTCAGTAATACTGTAATACTTCAGGCCTGAAGTAAGACTTGCACAGGATGCTTAACTTGGGCCATTCAGAAATTAAGAGACTTTATTTTGCAACTGGTCATTCGTTTCTTGTGTAGCATTTTAACTAGTGGATGGTATTTGTATCTTATTTACCTTGCAGGAAGGCAAGCAAGATTGGAGGCTGGAAGGTGATGTATAGTGGAAGAGAAGAAAAACAAATAGATAAATGCCCATGCACTTAGGTGTTCCACAGTGCCTCTTCTGCTGTTCAGGAGCAATCAGTTACAAGATTGCAACTTGCAGGTTTTTTAGCTTGACTTTGGTTGCTCTTTTCCACTGCATGGTAGTTGCAGAGACTGATGCTTTTAGAAGTACATATTCAAACCTTAACTTTTGCAAGGATGTGTATGAATCAGCTCCTTTTGCCAATCAGTCCTTCCTAAGCTGTGAAATAATATCCCTTAGTAGCAAATTTCCTTTCTCTTTTTCAGGGGAACAAACCATGATTACATGTTCTTTCCTATCCCAACTGTTACTTCAGATTAAATCCTTATGTTTTACAGGAATACTCTTTTTAATAGGAATTCTGGTTTAATGTTTTGATATACCCCAGTGGATATCACAGTCTGATTTGACTCACTAGCCTCCAGCAGCAACAGCATCACTCTGTTTTGGTTCAGCTAGCTTTGAGATGGTAATAGCTACTTTCTCCTACTACTTTCTGTGTGATACTGTTTTCTTTAACAGGAGAAAATTGGCACAGAGGGGGAAAGTTTTCCTCTTTGCCGTTAGTGCTGCTACACAACTTCTGATGCCTGTGAATAGTAACTGAGGGAAAACATTTCAAAAGGCAAAAGGGTTATGACTATTTTACTCCAAGCCCTAAAATATAAGGCAGCTCTTCTTATTCCTGAGGCATTTGTCATATTTCTGAAAAAAAAATCTATTCATCTGGTAGATTAGTTTTATTGTTTTACTTTTACTTTACAGTTTTTTTTCGTTTTAGTACACTGGTACCCAACCAAAGTTATCTTTAACGTTTTAACTATATTATTAACATGTTTTCTGATCAGGCAATATAGTTAAGTCAAGGTAATAAGCCACACATTAATACTTTCCTGCTTTTTCTAAAACAAAAAAACAAATCCTTAATAATAATGTGGGATTTTGTGGCTTGATTGCAGAGAGCTTCTTGCCATCCTTTTCTTTAAAAAAAGGAGCAGAATTTCCATCTGAGATGCCAGGAGTGTTTTCTTGTTTTTGTTCTCATATATAATTAGAACATCAGGAAAAATAAAATCTTGCAACTAGTTTAGTGTTGAGACCAGGGCTTTCTCTTCTGGAGGAGCAGAACATAACATTTTCATTAGGATTAAAATCATTAGTGTATAAATGCTCACTTGAAAATCCTTAATGTAAAGTGTTCTTAATGCTACAGAGCTAGTTCCCTAATCAGAGCAGTTTTAAGTTCAAGGGTTTAATTGCAGATATAGCCAGCAGATATGGAAAAACTACCCAGCACATTAAATTGTGCTGAGAGAATATTATCGATTCGGTAAATATGATTAATGGGACCTAACCTTGGCCCCCTAAGTTCAAAGGAGTGAATGTATTAAATAATATTTGTAGTTTAATGGTATGTTTGTGAGGGAGATAAAAGCTGAGAAGTATCTGGTTGGGGCACACCAAGTTTTATCAGACTGTCAGAGGAGATACACCAAACCTTAACTCTTACTCACCCTCCTTGTTGGTCCCATGTTGTCATTTTCTCCTTTGCCATGACCTTGGCGACTACTACTAGTCGATAAACCACCTTTTTAATCAATAAACTTACAATCATTTTTAGTTTTCATCTTCACTACAAAGTCCTGTCAACATTTGAGTTTTGCAATGGTTTGGTGCAAGCCAGCAAAACACAGCCGTTGTGTCCCTTGAATGAAGCCCTCTACCTGAACGAGGAAGGTCTTTGACTGACTCACAGTTCCCAGCAAAATCTTGGAATGATCGTGCTCCAGTGATGTACCTTGTCTGGTAAATGCTGAGATCCTCACCACGGGATGCTACATCGTCTGCTGACACAGCCCCTCGCAATGGGGACATACTGTACTCCAAGTAAGAGCGACAGCTGTTATGCTGGCTCAAAAATAAGCCGGCTGTAAAACTTCCTGCTAAATACATGGCCCGTATGGACAAACATCATTTCTGTAGTTCGAGCTGGAGTCATACAACCTGTGTATGTCAAAAAGCCTGAAAAGATTGACTTAGATGCTCTGCTTTGGAGAATTTCATATCAAATATACACTTCGTGCTATTTCTGAATGTCTGCAGCTCTCATGGTATTTTATCATAGATCTTATACTTGTATTTGCCTTTTTTGGCATCAAGATCATCTGAATGAAGGAAAGATGTATTACTTTTGCATCTTCCAATTCACAGTTATTTTTATAATTCTCCCAAAAGCCTCCAACAATTGAAGCTCATCAAATGACATTTAGTATTTTATTATGAAATTGTCAACAGATTTGCCAAATGTATTCTAAAGTCCTGTATACTGTTTCATAAAATTATCTTCTTGGATAAAAAAGAAAAGGAAAGGAAAAAAGTATAGTAAAACCCCGAAGACTTCCTAACTGTATTTCAAGCTGAGAAATGTTGCACCAAAACTCTTGCTGATACACATATGTAAGTATACAGTTATACCCACAATCATAGAATCATAGAATCACAAAATAGTTATGGGTTGGAAGGGACCTTAAAGATCACCTAGTTCCAACCCCCCTGCCGTGGGCAGGGACACCTTCCACTAGAGCAGGTTGCTGAAAGCCCCATCCAGCCTGGCCTTGGACACTGCCAGGGATGGGGCATCCACAGCCTCTCCAGGCAACCTCTTCCAGCGCCTCACCACACTCTTCCCTACATCTAATCTAAATCTACCCTCTTTCAGTTTAAAGCCATTACCCCTCATCCTATCACTATACTCCCTGATAAAATTAGTCCCTCCCCACCCTTCTTGTAGGCCCCCTTTTGGTACTGGAAGGCTGCTATAAGGTCTCCCCGGAGCCTTCTCTTCTCCAGGCTGAACAACCTCAATTCTCTCAGCCTGTCTTCATAGGAGAGGTGTTCCATGCCTCTGACCATTTCTGTGGCCTCCTCTGGACCCGCTCCAACAGGTCCGTGTCTCTCCTGTGCTGAGGACCCCAGAGCTGGACGCAGCACTGCAGGGGGGGGTCTCACCAGAGCGAAGCAGAGGGGGAGAATCACTTCCCTCGACCTGCTGGCCACACTGCTTGCGATGCAGCCCAGGGTACAGTTGGCCTTCTGGGTTGTGAGCGCACATTGCGGGGTCATGTCCAGCTTTTCATCCACCAGTAGCCCCAAGTCTTTCTGCAGAGCTACTTAATGCTCCACAAAACTCTCTAGGACAGTTTAAAACTGTTCAGATTCAATGGCCAATACCTCCACTGAATCAAGACAGCTTTTGCAGGCTTAGAAAAAAAAATAGTTTCTATAGCTATCAATATATATGGTCAGAGGATGTAAGATAAAGAGGGATGAAGAGTAAAAGACCTTAACTGTTGGCTTCATGAGTATATGAAGGCTGTAGGGAGATCTACGTAATAAAAGCTCTGAGTTAAAATTAAAGACATCAAAATAAGCCCACAATAATAGCAGGTGTTTCCTTTCCAAAGGAGAAAATTTACAGCTTGAACTCAAAGGCTGTCCTGTGATACTCCAGTCCTTTCCTTTCTATGAACAGCCTATTTCTGAGTCGTGAGAGCCCTCTAGGGTTAGTTCATGCACTCGGTGTTGCTGTAATTAGACCTCAGAGGATCACAAGAAACAGCACACAAACTGTGCCACATCACAGTTGACTGGCTGGACATGGGCACTTTCGCCTACAGATACAATTACTCACAAATCTGCTTCTGTAAAGGACATAATTTACACCCCTGTGCTCCTAAATCCCCAACTTAAAGAGATCTTGTCTTAAAACCAACTTTCCCTTTTCCTAACAAAGTGGGACCCATTTCCAGTGTTGCTACACTTATTTTTTTCCCTAATTTTCTAATTTCTAATCTTGCCAGCTTTTATCTGGGCTGTAGCAAAGAGGAATCCCTCTATCCTGATGAGAGGGGTAGGGAGTTGAGCAAGTGGCACTGATTTTTAGGTACCAATGTACACCTGCATGTAGGAACTGGTGGCTCATACCTTGTCAGATTTAAGATGAGAATAGTCCTCCCTTATTTACCCTGATTTTTTTTTGTTTAATTCTAAAAACCCAATGAGGGCATTAAAAAAATTAACTGGTTCAGCAAATGTTGGGTTGGCCTGCAGTTCCTGTCAAACACAGGTTCTTGCAGGATTTCTCCAGATGTGCCACATGTCTCCCCAAAGCACCTATTAGTGCAAAGACAGAAAACTTGATAGGCTATTCAAACCACAACATAGTCAGAACTGGCTCTTTTCCAAACTTCGGAAGTCTTGGATTTTTTTCTCACATAAATCACCAGCAAGGACACACACAATAAAGAAAAATCAAAAGCATCAACAGGCAGCGCAGCAAAAGCAAGTCCAGCTTTTCTGATATTGCTATTATATACATAGGCAGATGTTTTTCACATCCTATTTCAAGTAAAAGTCCCAAAGATGTCTGTTTTTACAGAAATAGGACTGCTGTACCAGCCACAGCGAAACAGTGTGTTATAAGTCCCTGTCTTTCAAAGGCAGCAGCAGTCCCAAAATATAGACAAACCATTTCCCTGGTCATCTCTCTTTCGTGTCTCAGAGCTTACGCTCCCTACTAACATCCATTTTTTTTGGTCTGTTGCCAAATTCTCTTCTAAATGTCACATATCTGTAAGCCAGGTATTGGGAAAAGGAAGCCAATTCAAATGGGTGATGTTGTTTCTCGCTGTTTCATGCCTAACTTCAAAACACATGAAAACCTGGGCACTGTGTGGCACCGAAGTCTGATATTGCATTTTTTAAAGTCAGATGTTAACAGCTGTAGCCTTCACTTTTATTTGTTGTTTTTTTTTTAAGAAAGAAACAAAACTACTTAGAGGCTAGTTTGTGGCAGAAAGGCTCAGAAAGCCAAAGGTAAAGAGAAAGAATAAAAAATGTGCTCTTCACATCAAAACCCCTTTAGAGGAAACTCAAATTCCTATCTAATTTTGCTCAGAGAATAACTTATAGAATAATAGAATCATTTAGTTTGGAAAGGACCTTTAAGATCATCAAGTCCAACCGTTAGCCTAACACTGCCAAGTCCACCATGAAACTGTCCCCAAGCACCACATCTACACGTTTTTTTAAATACCTCCAGGGATGGAGGTAAAATGTGCAAATTAGCCGGAGCTGAGCATTAGCAGCTACATCAGAACACTGAGAGTCACAACCTGTATATATATTTACCCACTCATATTTCCAAATCTCCTTCAACCTTCCCCCCCGCCCCCCACCACTGTGTGTATTAAAGAGATACCTGGTGATTTTCTCAAAGTTTCAAGCCAGTGCACAAAAAATGGGAGGAGGGTGGGAGAGCTAGACTGAAAATGCCCACTGGTCTGTGCAGTACCATGTGCTGGAAAATAGCTTCTTGACACATCCTCCTCACCAAAGTCCCCTTCACCACCCGGCAGTAGCGGCGATGGGGAGCTGCAGCACATCGGGGATGCAATACGCTCCTTCAAGCTGAGCCAGAAGAGGGAGACCAAGGATGCACTAAACCAGGTGCCAGCTCCTTTCGCTGCTGGCCATTCCCCTGCTCCCTTCCCCTTTCAGGAAAACCTGACTGCAATTTCTGTACCTTCATGAACTCTAATTTATGGGATTGAATAGGTCTATGAACCATAGTGCTGGAGCTGTGCAACCACACTGTCTTTAAAAGAACCTGACAAGGTCTAACATAGCATTTTCAAATGCTCAAGATTGTCAAGGTACACAAAGTGCCTGTACAACCTGCTAGAAATACAGCAAAATGGCCTTAATAAGTAGATATTTTTAAAGCTTGGAAACTTAAATGCTGATACAAGAAACCTGTTTGGTCTTGAGAGGCAGCTTGATGTGTTTGTGAACAAGACTACATCACACAACTGCCTGCATTACTAGAAACTAGACCACAGCAAGCCAGGATATTCGTGACTTTTATATGTCATTTATACGTCCTTAATATCTGGGCTTCTCTGGGTCTGCTTTACTAGCTTTCTCTTGAATTGAACATGCTTTCATATGCGTTCTCATTCTTTTTTCTCATTATCCTATCATCTCTTTATATTTGCAATGGTTTTGGTTCAGTGAAGCCTAGAAGCCACAGAAATGGACCAAAGTCCCTCTGTAGTGGATGGCGTAGAAGTACATAACGAAAAGAAAGCCCCTGCCACTTAAATCCTGCTGTTTAAGCAGATTTGTAACAAGAGCGGACAGAAAAGTGGATACTCGGAAGGGCTGTAAGTGCCAGCAAAGATCTAGTAACCTCTGTAGCGAGGTATTATTTTAGGATATTGCCCTAGCACATCAGCTGCTCTAGGTATGTTTAGGATTATATGTGGCAGTATCTGAAGGTGTCTTATTGGAAACAGCATGTATCATTTTCTAGCCTATTACACAGGATCTCGGAGCGGCACAGTGCAGAAATGGAGCTCCGTTATTGCCTTCACTGTGCCTGAAAAAGACAATAGTGTTAAAAAAAAAAAAAAAACATCCAAAGGAGAGGCAGTGTTGCATTCCCTTGTCATTACAAAAAAAGAAAGTGCAGTGATCTCAGAGGAATGAAAAATACTAAATAAACGTCCAGTCCCCCATAACACTGCTTCAGACTTCAGCCAGGATTTACCAGAACATTTCTAAGGATAAGAAAATGCTTCAGAACTTGAGGCAACACTGGGGGTAGGTTTGCAAAAAAAAAATGTTTCTAAGTGTCATAATAAGTGCCTGCCTTACAGCGGTTCCAGCTGCGGCATTCATGGGCAGAATTTCCTACACCCTATTCAATTACATTCATTGCAGATGCTTGGATTTTCTACTTGTATCCTCAAATTCTTACCCAGAGTTCACTGACATCTATAAAAATGTCCCCTGTGGCTTAGTGGATTTTGGATCTGGTCAGTTCCAGATTGTATTTCCAGCTGATCAAAAAGTCAATTTAATGCATTCATGCAGCCATGAGCACACTAAAAGAATTGTTCTAGCTCCTTCCTGATAAAACTTGGAAAACGCTTCAAAAAGGTTGAGTTCTTTCAATTTTTCTTACTTTCCAGCCTGTCCCAAGAAAGTTAGATGTCTTGCATAATGCTGCTAAGCAGCCTTGAAAGACAAAGCTGGAGACTGATCTGTTTTGGTTTTATCCTGGTGACATTTTTATTTCAAGTACTGTTATGCTGAGCACTGGGCAGCAATAGGCTCAAGCTGATGGCCACCTCTGTCCTTCCTTTAGCAGAAATGTAAGCCGCTAAACTTTTTCCAGAGTCGAGTATGTTGACCAACAGGAGCTACCAGCCAAAATCACAGGTGAATATTGGTGAACGTATCAGTGCAATTATAGAGGTGCAGGGATGGTGCACGAGTAGGCAGAACTAGAAACAGCCCACAAGCAAATACAGGATGCAGGAGAAAGCAGTGGATTAGCAGAAAATACTTCCAGAAGGTTCAATGAGACAATTTGGAGACGGTTTATAGAAGAGTGCTGGCATGTGGTCTTCAGGAACTGAGGAAAGAAGAGGAAATTTCTCTTGAGTGGAGAGAAACGGGACAGTGAATGCACTTTCCGTAAATAAGAAGAAAGAAAAGAAAAGCCCAAGGCAACATCAAGTTCTCCGTGTAATGGGAACGGCAAGGCTGACTATTAACAAACAAACGGTTGAGATAAAATGCAGAAACCTACAATTTGGGTCACCAGGCCGAGTCCCAAGCATTCTGGTGTCAAGTTACTCTAAGACATAAAATGTGTTGATACAAGCACAACAAAAAGCTGCAGGTGATCTGAATGGGCATAGAAAAGGGAGAGAGAAATCCAACAGCTATTTTAGATGCTGAAGCCTGATCTTCAGATGCAGCCAAGATTTCCAGATCCCACTTACTTCCCACATGACCCCATTGTGACTTATATTCCTGTAGTACCTAATTTTCTGTCAACAGTGTTTTCCAGGTGTAATGGGTTTACGTGGCAAGGTTTTGGTAGTGGGGGG
>JAVKLA010000053.1:44160245-44188160 GCA_034782735.1 Sagittarius serpentarius | reverse complement strand
CTTCTAGCAACTTTTAAAGAAGCCACCCCTGTGGCCCCCCCACTACCAAAACCTTGCCACGTAAACCCATTACACCAGGTACTACTGTCTGCCAGTGGGCATGCACGTGATCATCCAGCTGCTCAAGCTGCTCTAAAACTTGGATGACATCCCAGCAACCCTGGAAAGATCTTATCTTCTACAGGTTCCCAAACATATTGCTGAGACATCATTGTACATAAAGAGAAAGTCTGGAATAAGCCCTTTCAGCCAGGGACCTCATTTGATTTTGCCCCGCTGGTCAGTAGTTAAGGGACTCATCTGGGATTTGGAAAACCTGTTTTTGTTTCCCTTTGCTGTTTGATTTGAAGCAGAGAACTAATTGTAGGTTTCCTGCAGTCAAAGAGGTTGCTGTAATCATAAGGCTGCTGGGTCAGTCTGGATACATTAATTCTGCTGAAGTTGCTCTGTTTTGTATAAATAATTCGATATCCAGTGCACATAAGAATAAACAAGCCAAAAAATGAGTTACTCTCTGGTCATTAGAGCGTTTTCCCAGTATCTTGCTGGGGCGACAAGGTCAGGCACTTGTTCCAATGAATATTTATTTTCACAAAATAGAAGAGCTTCAGGCAGAGATTTTAAGAGATTTCTTTACAAAAAGGTCTGAAACTCATAGTTCTTTTCTGGGATTTAAAACAGTATCTTCCAGGTTGAGCAGAGTAGAGATTTGAGAGCTTGTCTTCTGCCTTCCATGTGGTACCTCTTCTCTTCCTTCCTTCTCCCTGCCTGGCTATCTTTTTGCAGGGGGGGAAAAGGCAAGTCTGGCTTTAGTGTTCAACACCACCTGAGACCTTGCAGATGAAAATCTGAATTAAAGATAGGTACTAGGTAAAGGTTGTTTTGATTTTACTGGAGAACTGTTGCTTAAATGCCTTTAAATCTGGACCTAAAACTGTAAGGAGTAGAACACCGACAACTAAAAACTAAAACATCATCTAAGAGCTGAATCATGTTTCTAAATGTCTGAGACATTTATCACTCTGGGTTAGCTGGTGTAGCATTAATTTCTTTTCAGACATGGTTCTTACTGCAACATTAAATATTTTTTTTTGAGAAAATGATGAAAAAAATAATAAAGCGGTTGCACAGCCTAATAAGGCAAGGAATCATTTCAGCCAAACAGAAAAACACAACCGAGCACTAATGAAAGAAATTATAGAAAAAAGGGGCAGTTACAGACTGCATTAAGCACACATCAGGAAACAATTTAACAACTGAGTAACCAGAGTCATATTATTCAGACTTGATCCCCCAGAAATGAAATACTGTGCCGTGCTGACACCTGGTGCACAAATACATTTGCTCAGGAAACCACAACCCCCCGCCACGCATTCCTAAAGCAGCTTTCCAGCCCAGAGAGGTTAGCCTTAAGCCTTCATAATCGTCTGATGTTTGCACAGCACTTAAGAGACAAGTGGAGTTGTCTGGGAGTGATGTCTTCTTGAACAATTCAGCGCAATTAATTTTCATCTGTTTACAAGACACATCCTGCTACCTTATAGATGTGATTAGAGGCTTGGGAAGAGTTTCTTCAAGGACATAAATGGCAGTGGGAGTGCCTAACTCCAGAATACACCTTAGAACTGATTCACTTCGCTACTTCTTAATTTGGAGGCTTTGAACGTCAGAGGTTAGTAGGGCAGATACTTAGGTCTCGTTTGGCCCAGGTTACTCCCTAGGGTTAAAACCAGAAATGTTTCTTGTTCGTAGCCTATCATACTCCATCAAGCACCCAGTATGAGTTTTCAGCAGGTTAGGAAGCAGTCTTCTCCATAAACGTGGCCCAAATAATTCTCTGAATGACCCTGTGCTTTTTCTCTCTGTTGGTTGTGTTTCCACATGCTGCATGGCAAAGTGGTACCTCATTTAAGGGTCTTGGCACTGCTGTGGTAATTCATCATAATGAACACAACTTTCTAATGAGCAATTCTTAACCTACCTGATGTTCCTACAATCTCACTGTCCCTGTCACTATTACTGGAGAGCTATATGCAGTTCTTTCTTTTGACACTGTCTTGATCCTTTCATACGAACACTACCTTCCTTTTTCATAAACATCACAAATGCTGTTGTATTTCCTTACTTGTACTTTAGAGATTCTTCTATTCAGGGACCATAAAGTTTCCTGTAGGTGAAAGAATGACCCACCAAAAAGTCTGTGATATGAAAAGGGCCTTTTCCAAGTAGAGACTGCATCTTCCTGTTTGGCCACAAAGTCCCCAGCCAATTAAAATAGATGGTAGCTATTGCGTTTTCCAGGCTTCTTTTAGTCCCCTGCTGTTTAGCCCAGCTGTAAAATGTACGCTTGATCACTTGGTTTGGGAAGAACAGATTCACCTAGACAAAATGCTTTTCTGTGCTATGGGAAGAAGATGTGCTCTAGCCAGATTAAAGACATGGCTTTGATTCTTACTTCTGGGTGTCCTTTTTCTACATTCATCTCTTTAAAAACCCACACACTTCACCAGCCTTTTGCTGTTCAAAGTTCTGTGAAGGAGTGGTGAGAATCTGTGGCAGTATATATCAGAAGTGTTCTGTTAACGAGAGCAGCTCATTGTAATTACCTGTGCAGGCATGGTGACCTAAAAAACACATTACACCAAGCAAACAATTTCCTACAGCAAACAGTGGGCTTGTTTACTTCCCTTGAAGCTTGTTAGGCTTAATCCTTTTCTTTTTCTTTTTTTTTTAGCAAATTGATTTATAACATCAGTTTCAAAACTGAAGCTCCTTGTTTTCATTTTTTTAATGAAAACGCACCACAGAGTGCTTTTCGCTCTGTATTTAATGTTAGGTTCCGTTAGCATGTGTAGAAGAAAAATAGCTGGCTGTTAAGAGTATAATGTGCCTCATTTGATACAGAATTGCGAAGCGGCCAATATACTACAAGAACCTCATTTAATTGCCTCTTACCTGTGGCTTTCTTTGCCTATGTCTAATCATTAGTTCACGCTAAACATGTTTAACACACAATGACTAATCTTCCTCTTGGAAACCTTCAGTCAATTTTTTCCTTAATCCCTCGGAAATTTCCGCTTGTTACCTGGGGGCAGCTCTGCTCAGCAGTCAGTGGGTGCAGCACAGAGGGAGCTGACAACAGGTAGAATTTTTTAGATATAGCCAAACCACTTTTAAATGAGATGGCTCAGCTGTCTGCAGCCGTCAAACTGGATAAAGGAAGGCAAAAGACCTGGGGGTTAGTCTGTGATGAGCCTTGTGCTGCGTTAACTCTTTTACAGCTGTCTCTTACTGCATGGGAATGCTCTAAACAGAGTAACAGGTGACAAAACCTGGGCTTTTATGTGGACTTCAGTGTCAACCCAGGTCATATCTGAAACTTCCTGGTGCTTTCAGTATAATATCTCTAAATCACTTTGTCATCACTGCAGGAGAGCTAAAGCTCTCATGATTTCATGTCTTGATTATTACGAAGTGAGAAGGTTGCAGGTTGTCACATCTGCACAATCTTCCCCTCCCACACTTTGCTAGACTTGGGGAAGGACCATCTGAGCATGTCACTTCTTATTTGTGCCTATTCCCCTTTACTGTAATATGAAACAAGCCATTTGTCTTCCCTTACATGCTGAGCTGTACCGCCAGTGTTTTCTCCTTCTTAACCTGCCTTTTGTTTATTGCCATGTACTTAAACTGGAAAAAAAGGTGATCTTTTTATTCTGTATTTTTATAGCTCAGCACAGTAGGACTAAGCTCAGAGCCAGAAGCTGCAAAGCCATAAAATAATCCAAGTCAGAAGCATGGATATGTGAGTGTGTGGTGGCAATATTTTAGTCCATGTAAATTGTGGGTATGTTTCTGGGTACTAAACCATCCATACCAACTGCTGCTAAATCAGAGCCTGGGAAGGGGTCAGTGGGTGCATTTACATGCACCCCACTGTCCTCACTACGGTCCTAGTCTGCTCTGAGCGGAGCAGCGTGGTTGCACACTCTGGTCCAAGCCTGAATGCGTGTCAGGGAGAGCTCTGCATGACCCCTGCCTACCACACGCTTCTCTTTGGAAGGGAACCAGAGTGGAAAGGTGGCAAGAGACTTGCAAGGTGCTGTGTCATCTCTCCTGGATGATGATTTGACGAGGCACATGTGTTAGAGTTCAGGGAAGGTATTTTAATGCCCATCAGTCTCGAAGTTTTGGCAGTATTATTAAGATTTGAGACTTGTGGGTTTTTCTGCAAGAATGGGAGGAAACGCACTTCCCCTCTCCATCCCAGCAGGGAAAATGCCCGCTCCTGCACCGCACGATGCCCTGCCATTTGCCTGGCTGCTGTGTGGCCCCCAATTCACTCTCACCTGCTTTTCTCCCCATTCAACAGCACGAGCCATTTGTTCAATAAAGTCTTTATTAAGTGTTGCTTCCCATGGTTCCTAGATATTTGAAGGAGATGCTCACAGCAACAGCTTTCAAGCTGCATGTGGTACTGACTCTAGTTTTGCAGGCATTGATTAAAGGTAACAGAGGGAATGGTGGTTATGCCTCATTTGTAAATGGATAGACCCAGAAGAAGGCAAGTTCCTGCCTGTTAATCCATCGACCAGACACAATTTGCCTTAGAAACATGAGCTGTTTCACTAAAACAAAGGACGGTCCCCATCCCACCTGCCATGCATGTGCGCGCACACACGTACGTCTTGTATAGACTTTAGCGCACTGCACAGCCGTTAATATCAGAAGCAGAGCCCAAGGTTACCATATAGTCTGATTGGCATTGTGGGAAAAGGATTGTAAGAGCAAGCCATGTGTGAAATAAGTTAAACACACAAACTCAGTCTGTGTTGCAGACAGGGTCAAGCGGGCAGCTAATTAACACCCCACAGTAATCTTGTCCCTGCCTGGCTCCCCCCTCTCCAGTGTTACTGAAAACACATTTCAGAGACTTCATCCTGTAGTTTAATACTTTTCTTTACAATGCAAGGAAAGAAAAGCAATGTTAAAGATGGGAAAATCGACCTTAAGCTGTTTACTTTTTCTTCCCTGAGCTGCCAGTAACCTAAGTTGTGCTTGCAGAGAGAAGAATCCTACGTGGACATTTTAGCATTTAAGGACCCATGGAGAAGTGAATGGTTGTTTAGTGAGCAGTTCACATCCATCTCTGTGTCCAGGGACAAAGGGTGTGCATCTGTTGCAGCTGCCACTCCTGAGGTTCTGTCCTTCAATTCATGCAAGAACGGTCTGAGCTCACTGATAGTCACAGCTAAAGCTGCCAAGTAAATGTGGGTCAAGAGATTTTTCCATGCAATATTTGTAGAAAGTCTGACTGATAGCTTTCCCCTGATGCTCATAGTTGCAGTCTTTGCTATGTCAACGGTTCTCCCCCTCCCCAGCACAGCTTGCAAACATCTGCAATGGGAAGAGCCAAGTCAGAATTCTTGAACAGGATTTACGTTTCTGCAATTAATAAATCTTCAGTAAGGGATGTGATAAGCTGTCTGGAGCTTTCTTTTTAGATGCCTCAAGATCTGAGCTCAGCAGGGAAACAGGTGACTTCTGCCCTTTGCCCCTTTTAGGATCACTGGGGAGTGGAGTCAGCACCCCATTAAAAAAAACCAGTGAGAACTGGCAGTGCTTTCCTCATTGCCAGGAGCTTCAGAATGGGCCTCTGGGGGAAAATACAGCTAATGAGGGCACAAGAGTGTGCGTAGCCACGCTTCAGTACGTGGTGTCCAAGACTGCTGTGGAAAGAGATGCAATGGTAGTTCTTCAGACAGTGAGAACAACGAGCACTGTCCTTGAATAGCAAGCAAGCTAGATCCTCACCTCCTACTAGTTCCTGCCTGTTGTGATATAATTTAAAAGCAAACAAAACCATGTCAGAATGCAAAGCACTGACTTAATCCTATGTTCAGTGTGGCCAGTCTATGTATGACCTTCAGGAGGATTTGGAACAGCTCTGTCCACAATAAGCTATGGCTTATTTGTATTTTACCTCCATTTATGAGATGTGTTTTGGGCTATTTCACTCCAAGTTGGGTATTCATGGCCATTGACATATCTGCTGCCTAGGAAGTTGCCCAGGATGGTCTCTGTAAGAGACCTAGTGTAAGAGGTGTTGCCTGGTGTGAGACAAATTAATCTGGCTTCATATCATATCCCCTTAATACTACCTCATCCTTTATGGGTGGGCGCAACACTGTCCCACAGATCACCATGCTTCACAGCCCAGCTGCGTTTTTTCTTCCATTGGACAGTGTCGAGGCAACCTGGAGGTCTGAAAGCATTTTAACTTATTGCACATGGCTGAGCATGGACTTTCAAACCATTGCAGTCTACCCAGCATGCAAATCTGGTTTTCTGGTCCGCATCAGGTTAGCTCATGAAAAGCAGTATAAATGTAGCTAGAAAAGAAGGCCAATGCTGAAATCTTATTAGATTTGACTAATACATGGTGTAAATCCATTTATATTAACTTTTCTGAATCTCCACTTAGGTAATTCTGGTTTTGAACAGAGCTGGAAAATGTAATGCTGTTTTGCAAATAAACAGCAACTACCCCTTGTCAGTTCAGATAAAAACCCCAAACCATGCTTCTGAATTGCTGTCCTTTTTCACATTAAATTTATTGACATTTTTCAATGGGATCCATCATTTTCTTTTTTCTATTCCAATATTTTTTTAAATCATTAACTCTGCTTTATTTCAGTGCAGGTCTCCTGGAACACCAGAAAAAATACAGGTTTGTTTAAATATTACATTCCCAAGAGGCCTGTAAAAACAGTCGTGTACTATGATTACCCCTTACATGTCCCTTTTCTTTGGATTTGCAGTAGTCACTACATGCCTTGCAGCAGTATAGTTTACTGTTAGTAAATTGTGCCAAATAGAAATTTTGAGATCAAATACTTCTATTTAACTACAACTCTGGAAAAACATGAGCAAAGTCAGTTAAAGTTTTCATATAGTTCACCACTCTGTAAGCTATGATCAAGAGCTTGCAATTTTTCTCCAATAAGGGTGCCTTGTGATTTGAATTGACCAGGATTGTTTGAACACCAGGGTTGGTTTGAATGGGTTTCACAGTCCCACTGGGTTTGGGGTTTTTATTGTGAGCATCTCTTTTGAAAAGCCATCTGATGGCAAAAGATCTTTTCAATATATCTCAATATATCTCAATATAAATACATATTGATATTTCTCATTCCTACTTCTCAGCCAGAAAGACCAAGTTCTGAATTCGTTAGCTTTTCAAGAGTCGTTCAGGTGTTTGGTCTTCACTCAAAAATTTCCACAAAACTTAAGGCAACGGATCTTGCCTTGGATTCTGCTTTTGCCCATCTTGAATAAGATCGTGCCACAGCTGGTATAGTGTTGCTCAAGTCCACAACTCTTCAGGTTTCAATACAAAAGAGATAGCTAAAGTGAAGGAAGATAAATCTCATCAAAAACATCCATCTGGTTTTGTTCGGATGTCTCCCTGAAACATTTTAACATTGCCCAATCCTACAAACAATGCCTAGGTTTAAAGCAAAAAAATTGCCAGAATAATCAAAATTCATATCACTGAGCTTGGATCCTCAACTGTAGGCCTTCCAACCTATCATTTCGTCTGTCTTTGGTTGTATGCTCCATTAAGCAGGGACTGTGTCTTTCTCTTCTGTGTAGATGAGCACATCATATGTTATCATTTAATAATATAATG
Organism: Sagittarius serpentarius; assembly: GCA_034782735.1. Lineage (NCBI taxonomy): Eukaryota > Metazoa > Chordata > Aves > Accipitriformes > Sagittariidae > Sagittarius > Sagittarius serpentarius. The sequence continues at coordinate 44,180,467 of JAVKLA010000053.1, read as the reverse complement.
AGATCTGCAAGCAAATGGACTCGCAGTGAAGGGAGAAGAATGATGGAGGCTATATTGTGATGGGGGTTGCACTGTATATATCCACACACTAAACCCTCTGCAGAAACAAACCCACCGAAAGATAGTACTGAGTACTGAGCCAGAAAAGACCTTACCTTTCATTATGATTTACTGAGTTCAATGATTACCTTACATCAGCACTGACAGGATGAGCTGCCTCAATTCCTCAGCATCTCGGAAATGCACCCTCTCTGGTGACCGAGCCCTGCCACTGCTCTCATATCAGGTGCAAAACCAAGGATTTTCTGGCTCTCACAGCATGCTGTTAAGATGCTTCTCCCTAGTTTATAGGATGTGTTTTCTGAGCAGCTCCAGAAGGTTTTGGAGCCTACAAAAGCCCCTTCCTTTAGCAGCTGTGACCCGAAGGAAGATGTACTGACTCAGAGCAGCCTCTTTGAAACATAGCACTATTTTTATGTGCTAACAGGAACATAACATTCAAGAAAGAAAGGTGAAAGGTGTAAGCCTGAGGGCTTACAAAGGTATGGTTTTCCAGGGGCTCACCATTTCCCTGAAAAATAAAGGGGACCTGGGCTCTCCCATGTGCCACTGCTTCCCTGGTATAGTTTCGCCTGCTTCTCTGTACATTTGGCATCCCTTTCTTTGCCAGATTCTGCTTTCTAACCATTTGATATTTCCATTCTTTGCCCTGAGGCTCCAGACTCAGTCCAGTCAGTTTATGAAGTCCAGGTGGTGGCTTCTAGGAGCGTGGTTCTCTGAGAACTGTGGTGCCTGTGATGGAAAGCCATTGCTTGCCTTCCTGCCTGAACTATCTTCTCTGCACAAAGCAACAAAGAGTGTAATAACTCTCATATACACATCCTGTTCTTGAAAACAACACAGATCATCCCCATAATTTTTACTGACTTACTCTGGTGAAGCAGAGTCATACGTAGTATGTTATCTTTGCCTTGTCTTTCAAGCAAAAAACTATGAGTTATAATAAGGAAGACACAAGAGAGTCCTGAAAGCAAGAGCAGTTCTTCCCTGGGAGAAGATATTTGTTGCATTTAAAGTAAAATTGTCAGTGATGCTTTCTCAGAGAAAGTGGTCTTTTTGTTTCTCAGGAATTTTTACTCTATTTAATCTTTGCTTTTTTCTTTCCATATGTCCTACTCAGGTTCCCAGGAAGTGTGTCTGGATAGCAGCAGTATCACTATAAGAAAAAAGGTCCTATAACTAGATAGAAGTATTTCTGTTAATCTGCTGAGGTTCTTCCTTAAAAAAAATGAAAAAAAGAGAATGTTCAGCTTTTTTGTTTGCAAATAAACTTTTACAAATTTACCATAAAAATAGGTAAGGTTTTAATTTCTTTCCCTTTCTTTACCTGTCAACCTATATCACCCAAAGAAAGGGTCAGACTTCACACTCGAGTTTGTCTTACTTTGAATCCCTTCACAGCAGCTTCAGAACAGAGAGACAAAGATGTCATGTATGGATTTGGTCTGACCTTTTTATCGAGACCTCATTCTGTTCATTGTTACCAAAAGAATCTCACAGCCAGTTGCATGCACTGATTTTGTTTGCAAAAGGATTTAGAGGGTAATAATTGGAAATGAGACTGACGCTGACAGAATGAATGTGTGCTGCAGATGAAACTAGCTTTTTGCAGTTTTTAAAAGTGGTCCTGAAAGTAGCATTACATTATATCAGAATTAACAAAAATTTTCTTCAAGCAAGGAGAAAATCCGATGCTAGAGGGTGAATAGGTTAGTTATTCTCACAGCCTGTGACCAGGCTGTCTTTTTGGTTCATCTACGTTCCACTCATGTTGCCCCATAACCCTTATGGTAGAGGAGGAAGATGTGCCTCCAGTTGGCCCTTAATCTCAGTGCAAGATTCTGCAAACTTTAAAGACGACGTTTACCATTGAGCTAGTGCATGGCACATGCAAAGAGTTTCTGGTTTAATGGCCCAGTTAAACCCTTTCACCCCAAAATGCTGTTCAGGAAAAGAAAGCAGCCTTGCAGCAAGCCTGGCAGACCTGTGATTCTCAGCTCCCCGCTCAAACCCTCTCATTAGTGTATTTAAATGAATCCATTCCTTTATCATATACAAGAAACATTAAACTAGAGGCAATAGGGCCCTGGAAGGTCAACTTGTCCATCCTCTTGCTTCAGGACAGACTCAGCTTTGTGTAAACCTGTCCTGTCAGACAGTGTCTGCCCTTAGAAACCTCCGAGGCTGAAGATGCTCTTGCTGTCTCGGCTAATCTATTTCAGTGCTTTATTCTTTCTGTGACCATCCAAAATTCCAGCTAAACTGTTATGTTGTTCTGGTTACCCCAAGGATGATTTAATGCAAATTTTTAAACCGACAATCAGATTAGATTTGCCCATAAAGTACCCTGGTACTAAATACCCTCCTCCTCCTGAATAATGAATATCCTTGTCTCTTCTCCTTTGAATGAAAGCATCTCTCCATCCTCCTCAGGTAAAAACATAGAGCTTTTACAGAGAGAAAGCTCAGTTTATTCTCCATTTTACATCCATGCCCACTTTTATTTTATTATTTGCTGTGGAAAATATGAATCAGGTGTTCATTGACAGGTATTTACTGACTCTGCAGCAGTGTCCCTTATTTAACAGAAAGCTATCACTTCAGGTCCTCATGTACAGACAAGCAAACCATATTCTCAAGGCAGAATGTTTTATTAAATTTTAGTCTTTTAATTCATGGGAATTTTAAAAGCATCCCATAAGAAAAGAAGATTCCTTTTTCATTTTTCCAAGGCAAGCAGTAGATTTCTATTCCTCCTATAATTATAAAAATAATAATGCATATGTCACCCTTAAGCAAGTAGTTAAATGATAATCGGAAGAGGGAGAAACCCCACAGAAACCACAAATGTTGTTTGATATTTACAATTTCCTTACAACACAAAAAAGTGATGGCTGCAACTATTCCTTCTTACAGGGTTTTGTGAACTCAGTAGACAGCCGTAGTAGTGCTTAAAGACAACTTTTTTGTATAGATTTAAAAAAAATAGGTGCAGGGAAAAAATGTATGAACAAGTGGGCTGGGGGAAACTATGTTTGTGAGAGAGCAGTTGAGGGAGGTGGAGGAAGTGGCCTGGCATCCTTCTTGGTTCCATTTCCCCAATCTCCTCTACTGAACCATGCTTGCACAATGCTGGGTGACTTTAGGAGTCTGACCACCCTGTTCAGGCTCCTTTGAAACTCCGTGCCACAGGACACCTACTGTATGAAGTGGTCTTCCAGTGACGTTTCAACGTTGTCCTTCACAGCTCATTTCTAGTCCAAAGCTGCCTTTGGAACCAGCCTGCCTCTGAAGACCCATTTGAATCTCGAAGCCCGGTCCTGAAGTTTGCAGTAAAAGCCAGCCTTGGCCCAAGTAATATGTAATGTGAATAAAAATCTGCACTTGTAGGGCACCTAACTACTTTAACAAATCTACTTTAAATAGCATGCTCATATTAAGACAGAATCAGACTTGAGGTTACATTTTCTGAATTCCCAAATAATGTTTTGACAACAAGACTGCTTTTGACCAATGAATGTATTGGTTTGACCTCATTAACCAGCTAGTTTCTTGTGAGATACTTAACAAAGACCCTTTGAACACATAAAATACAAAAGCCAGCTGGGTTTTCTTTGCCCCACCAGGGATTTAAGCCATGCAGAACGACAATTTCATCTATGTAGGTGTTAAATGAACCTGTAAATCTTTAAATAACCATGAAGTAGTATCTAATGGGATTTCCATTTTGTTTTAAATCACCTTTCTCTTTGGTGCCAAGTCTTTCAGCTGCTTTATAAAATGGTTCTGTCATTAACAAAAAGAGTTATTTTTATGGTAAAAACCAACAATGTGCAAAAAATATGATGGTTTCAACAGGACACTTCTGGGTAAACAATTTCTCTTCTATTCATGTGGGTGAGAAATCTCCTAAGTTTCAATGATCAGTAAGCCTCCAAAGGCAATATTTTCTCCAGATTTATAGCAAAGCTCTACAAAATAACCATTTTCCACTGTATTTACTCAAAGGGATTGTGAAATTGTGAGCTGAGCATGGCATTTGGATGGGGTGCATCCTGTAACAAGATGCAGATACAAGGAATTCTTGTGGGCAGGGGCTTGATGCCAAAAGCCTTAATTTAGTCCAATACAGACATGATACAGTGTCATGTGCATCAATGTGGCTTAGTGCAAGTAATTCTTTGAGTCATGGGTGCTTTTGAGTGGTTTTAGGGTGAAAAGGGTGAAAAACCAAGAGGACAAATAAGGTATAGAGATGTGAAAGAAGTAAATACGTAAAGCTCAGTATCTAAACTGCTTTGCATTGAGCACATCGTGTTCTCACTGGAACTAGCAGGTGCTGCCACTGACTTCAGGGTGCAATGAATCTAAGTGTGCACAATGACTTTTGAAATTCTTGCCATAAAGCCTCTCAGTAATAAAATCCATTTTGAACAAATCACAATTTGAAAGAGGAAAATATGATAGATCTTTCTTCATTACTACCATATAATAGGAGTGATTTTATTAGAGAAAAGTAATAAAATGCAACTTGCAAATGCTATATAAATAGTTGGGTTTTTCTGATGCAAATAGTAACATTTTCTCTCTAGCTAATGTTTGTGTATCGTAAATACCTATTGCTATGGTAAAATTCTAATGAGAAACTTTTGGGGTTTTGCTTTTTCAAAACAAACAAAAAACATCATCACATCTATATCAACGTTTAGTTTACAACAGCATGATTTTACAAATATCTGGTTTACTTCATCACTGTTCATTAAAATTATTTCCAAAAATTTATATGGTAATTGTATAGGTAGGTACATCAGCAAGACAGCTCGTGTAACAGTGTTGAGACTTTATTATACATGTTCATAGCAGCATTTGCCTGCCCAGAAAACCTCGAGTAACCTTAAAAATCTCCCATGTGCACTTCTGTGTCACCTGCCTGCTCTGGTTCACAAGACCATTCCATGTTCCTTCCAGCATCAGGAATTAATGGTTTGAGGGAGTCAAGTAAGAGTCACCTGAGAGGTGCTGGGTTGCCCATGAGAGAATGATATGGAATAAAAAGGAGACAACAGACTTCACATTCTCTTGCATTGGTGGCAATTGCACAGAATAAAGGAAACTCTCATCTGAGGAACAGTTGAATAAGATAGGACTTTTCTGACTACAAGGACAGATAAGGAGGAGTGTGGTATAGATCAATAAAGTAATGAGTAGCGGGAGGTGGATGAGTAGGGAGTGAGCATCTCTAATGAAGCAATTTCAAAACAGAAATGGAAGAACATGCAGTTAAGATGTGGAATGAGGATACAAGAAGTTTACAAGGAGACAAAGGAAGTCTTGACAAGTTCATGAAGTAGAAATCCATTAAAGTTTATAATGTATTTTTACTTTTTTATTAACCTTAAATAAATTCTGCACACAGAAGCCATGTCTAGCTTGATAAGTCTGGAGGCTGGAAGAAATATTGCTTGGGAGAAATACCACTTTTGGTTGGTTTTGTAGTCTTCTACAGAAAAATGCTTTTAGGTATTATTGGACACAGACTACCTCTGGTTTCACCTAGTACGGTCACTCCTCTATTCCTGTTGTTTGCAGTTAAATGTTAGGTAGGGTTCACCTCACAATACCAGTCAACTAAGAGTAATCTGCATGCTGTAACCTGTTTATCAAGATTCTTTTTATAACTAGTGAAAGAGATGTGCACCAGAAGATTATTTATTCTCCCTATTTTAGGAAGAAATGAATCACCAAGAAGAGAGGTCTGTGTGTCTCTGCTAAACATAGAGAACCAAGGGCAAATCTCTTAGATGAGTTGAACATGTGGACATGATATCACCATCAGACATGCATGAAATAACATTTTGAGGTTTGTCTTCCTGACAAATTGCAGCCTTCATTTTATTTTGTAGATGGTCTCTGGACTGTAATCCCTCTGCAACATTCAGTTTGCTTTAAAATTTTTATTTGAGATCATGAGTGCCTCATTTGAGGCATGAAGATTTAACCTATAAGGGCAATCAGTTCAGGATGTAGTAAACTTGGAAAAAGCTAGGAACCCCTTAGAAAGCCTGTAATTAGGTAGTTAAGGACCAGGAACATCAGCCAGTTTCTCTATAAGAAATGAGATGGTTTGGCACTCCTATAGGCCACTTATGTAGAATGGATTCACTGCGTGGTAATATGCAAAAAGGGCAGGAAATTCCTCTAAATTTTCCGGACAGCACACACAGTTGCCAAATAACCAACTGCAGATGAAAGACTTCATATCATTATTGTGCTCAGTCTTCTCTGAGCACAACCTGTGGAACGACTAGGTGAGAAAGTGACTCACAGTTTTGGCCAACCCTCTTTTGCCCAACAATTTTCTGCAATTACAAGCTGCCTACAAAGCAGTGACCACACACAGGGCCTGCCAAAACATTGGAGATAGTCACAATGCATAGCAAGCTCTTGGGTATCTTATGGGCACTGATATTCAATGAGCCAAATCCAGTCCTAATGTGCCAGCATATATCCAAAAAGAGACCTGAAATAACATGGGATGCAGAAGATCAAGTTCCTCTTCCCTAACTTGTGCACCCAAAAACTTGGTATGTAAGTCCAGCTTAGTTACCCTGACACCCTTTCTAATTACCAGAGAGAGATATGCCTTTCTAAAAGAAAACCACCTGTCCTAGATACCTGTCTTAACATGACTTACCTTGGCATTGCTTACCTTGGAATTGCTTACGTCTTCCTGTTGACATTAAGGAAGGTAAGGCAACCCTCTTAGATATTGGCATCTTAGAGGTAGATGTCTAAACTAGGGGCTGGGAATTAAAACAGCTTAAGAAAACAGTGAGCTGGGATGGGATAACCAGCTGCCCATTTCGATAACTTCCCCTTGACTTTAAGTCTCCAAAATGGTTTTCTGTAGATAAACTGTCTCTCTCATATTATGAAACTTCTCCCGTTCATTATTTTCCTCCCTACACAGTTACCACACCTGTGGGTATTGCTCTTTCTGATCCTCCCCTGACTGTCACCTTTTTGGCATGCACTCACAGTGCTTAAAAGAGAAGAAGTGTCCTCTTCAGTGAGGACACAATGGGATTTGATGAACCCTGTGAGAAAATTGCAGAGGGGAAAGAATCACATTCCGATTGCCTAATTTTCACAAAATACAGGCAGGCAGAATGCATTTGTATAAAATGTTACCCATAATTGTTAACCAGACCATGACAAAGCAATAGCGGGAATAATGCTTGTCTTATGGCATTTGAGACCATTTCTGGAAGATCAGAACAGGCCAAGAAAGAAGCTCTGTGGGACATCTATGGTTAGGCTATCAATCACACTCATAGCCAGGGAGTATTTAAATTCTGGTGTGAGTATGCACAAAAGAGAACATGATTCAGTCCACCATGAGCATGACTGGGAGCTACAGTTTGCCTCTTACAGTGAGAACTGTGATTGCAGTGTCAGAAGTCAACTCTCAATCAGAAAGTACGGCCTCTGTTAAACAGCCTCTTATCCTTGAGGAAGACGATACGATCAGTGAATTCAGGTTGAACAGCCGAGGTGGAAGGCAGAGGTCTAAATCAGAACTGACTTTCTCTAGAATAATTACCTGGTACGTCACAACTGCAATGCAAATGAGTAAATGCATCTCATTATATCTTTAAATTACTAGTTGAGTTGAAATAACCCAGTAGTGTATTTAATTTTATTAAGCTTTTGAGTGCCAGACATATAGTATTTAGCCACATGAAATCAGAGAGACAAGAGATGGTAAAATGTGCAATGTAACACTGATTCTAACACTGATTATGCACAAAGATCATCGTTATGTCTTCAGATAATGAAGAAACCCTTTGAACAAGAAGCTGAAATTTGTCAACATCTACCTAATACGTAGATTTCGAGCATTACCGAACTGGTCTCCACCTTATGTCTGCTGGGACAATTCTGGAGAAATAAAAAAATAAGCTGCAAAAAGTTTTTGAGGGCTGTGAGAAATGCCATATACCAATAGACTCTCTCATCAAAAAGAAATCTGAGAAAGAAAACTTGATTATCATTATTGCTTAGCTTAGTGGAGAGAAAACCCCAAATACAAAGACGTCCTTTAACTCAGGAAGGAAAATATTAGTGAGAAACAACAGCTGGAAAAATAAACCCAAAGGTTTTCAAACTGCTAGCAGGACATATATTTTTAACAGTGAAACAGATTCCCAAAGGAGACAACAGATATTCCATCTTTGGCTATCCAAAGATCAAGACTAGATGTGTTTCTGGAAGTGGTGCAGGACAAGTGGGTGAAATTTCACGAGCTTTGTTTTGCAAGACGTCAGACTGATTGATCTGTTGGTCCCTTCTGGCCGTTAACTTGGTGGTTGTTAATCATACAGAAATGACTAAATTCCCAGAGCCTTGTCCCAGCAATGCACAGAGCTCAGTTAAAAAATCTGTGCTGCATTATCTGGGATCATTCTAGTTTTGTGATTAGTCTAACTCTGTGGGCCAAAAGCAATATATGTTTACAGCTCACTCTTCTCTAAACATTAGAGCAGCATTTCAATGAGAAGTTTCATGTTGACTTTGTTATTAACCTCATGGGTTTTTCTTTTATTACTTTTTTTTCCCGTTTCTTGTCATAGAGGGTTATTGAGTTGTTTGTATTTGGATTACAGATGGTTTGTCTCTGATAGTCAGATTTTCTTTTTTATTTCTTTTTTGGCAATTAGTAACTTTTAAAAGAAGTGTCTCTCTACATTTGAAAAAAAAAAAAAAGGGTTGAGGAGGAGTCCCAAGAAAATCTTGTGCAGAGGAACTTTTAAATGAAAATTTAGGAACGTTTTTAGACCTTCTCCATTATAATCAGATATTTATTAGCAGTGGGCAGCAGATGGATAAATCCTTTCTGGTTGGACACATACCATTTTCTCCATCAGTAACTACACTTTTCTGTCAGATAGTATCCCACAGTGGAAAAGATTTCCTGTGCAACTGTTGTCAGCAACTGAAGTTTGCTAAAGAAATGCAAAATGCCAGTGTACACAATCGTTTCTATCAGCAGCTTCCCTCCTCTAACAGGTAAAATCGACTTCCTCAGTAGCTGCACATCTATGCTATAGCTCTGGGAAATGTCTCCTGATACCTCTGCATGCTTTCTCCAACCCAGCTTAATTATCTTTTAAAAAAGATGTTGGAAATGAATTCACTAACCCTCCACCGTAAAATAATTTTATTTGCTATGTACACAGAGTTGTAAAATAGAGGCACTGCTGAGTTAGGCCACCTAAAACACCTTTCACTTCTCCAGCACAGCTTTCTATCCTCTTATTGCTGCATGCCACCCTCTTTCTACCCAAAACAAGATCATCACTGTATTTGCAGGACAGTGCTGATCCGCAGACCTTTTCTTCTGGCCCAGTGCCATCTCCTTGTGATGGCCACTTGCTGGGCTATTCCAGCACTGGAGGCTGAGCACAAAGTCCTCTTGCCCTGGGCATTGCAGCCCTGCCAACACAACAAACCGTTCCAAACACGGGACTGCAGAAGCCTAACTTACTAAAAGTGGTTGCAGAGAAGGGTGTTCGGTTTGTGGTGTACAGCAGCTGTGGCCACAGGAGAATCAGTGGTTGTAGGAAGAGGATTAAAATGGGCCAGTCAGATAACTGAAATCTTCTTTTCCTTGGGACTGCTATCTTTCCCTTGAATAAGCTATGCCTCCATTTTATTTTATTTTTGAATGGTTTTGGTTGAAATCAGAGCTTTCAGTCATGAAATTTAGTGGATGCAGCTGGGGAACTATGAAGATCTTCTGCTTTCCCTGCCTGTTTTTACTAATTTCAGAACATTTCTCAAAGGAGATGTGTTCAAAGATTTTATTTCTTTAACACATAATAAAGGTGGTTACATGGAAAAGCAGAGGATGTTATTTCTTAAGAAGACTTTCTTCTAGTCCCTTCCTGATAATGACTCTGAGAATGAAAGTAATTCAGGCTGACAAGTCCTCACTGCTTGTACAGCATACAGAGAAATAGCATAAGACTCCTTAAATGTAAAGTGATGAAAGCCATGACTACTTCAGAAACACATACAGCAGAGGAACATGATGGTACCTTGAGCAGAATATATTTCTTGAAATAATCTGACTCCAGCAAGTGGATAAAAGTTTGTGTCATTTCTGTTGCAGAATTTTATTGTATCATGCATAAGACTCTTCAAAGTTTTATTCCTGGAAAGTTCGTCTGTGACTGAGAGAGAGGGATTAAAAAAATATCCCCAAACCTCTGAGCCAAGGATGTAGTATAGAATTTAAATAACATTTCAGAGAGGATCACATTTAGATGCATTTCAGAGAGATTTATTTATTTTTTGAATAACCACATTACTCAAAGCAGTTTAGTAACAGGCAGGAGGGAACTGCCTCAAGGATAAACAGAAGACATTGAAAATGGTTGTTATAACCCTGCGATGCATTTGGTAGACTGTAAAAATAATAAAGCTAAGCCAAATGAAACATAAAGCAGAACAGTTATGAAATAAAATCTGGACATCTCAGGCTACACCCTGCAGTCTCTACTTTGGAAGAAAGAGAGGTAGTATGTGGCTGATTGAAGTAATAGTTTCACTTGAGTGAAAGGTGCCAGGTTGATTGATGGATTTTCTTTCTGTACTTGTTTTCTTTGCTAAAAGCGTCTCTAAGGCACTCCTCACTGTGGTAGGGAGAGTAGTCCATACTCGCATGTCTTCTTTCATTCCCCGGGTCAAGAATACAGCAATACTTTGCGTCTGGCCCATACGTGTGAGCTGTGGGCAGTGACCATACTCCTGACAGCTGGGACTTCATGTCTGACGTGCGTTGGACGGCGGCTGGTGGGTGACCAAAAGCAGCAAGAGTCATAGGAGCCCCAGAGAGGTGGGATGCAGCTGAGCAGCTCCCATGCAGGCAGCTTCAAGGGTGATGCTGATAAAGGATATAGTGTTGGATGATTCTCTTAATGCTCACTGTTGCTTATATTATTTTCGACCTCACAAAGGCTTTTTCTCCTATGGTTACCTGAGCATCACTGTAGTTTCCACCACTAATGTCCTTCCAACTTCTACAATGTGTAGCGTATAGCATGTATCAAGATCATGGATATATTTGCTTACAAAGGTGCCCAAGTCACTGTTTCTTCATTACATTCTCAGCTGCATTGCTGTAACATGTTGGTAATATACTATTCTCTACCTGTGGTAAGAACTTCGACGGTACCCTTATCCCCGCTCAACCTCAACAAAGCATTTGGACAGCATGAAGAGACTGCGGGTAATGGTCACAGCAAAACGTAACATGTGTCTCATTGAAGCTTAACAACTTTGTTTCTGTTCCAGTGAAGACAGAAAAAGGTAGTTATCTAAAGATAAAATCTTTGGCAATTGTCTATGCAACAGTTTTTTTCATCCTAAAAGCACTATCTCTTTCTTGTTTCTTTCCGGTCCCAGGAAGCTGGTTACTGAGAAAACATTTAAAAGAGTGTTCTTTCATATTGTGTAAAATGTATCAGTCCTAAGAACTTATTAGTGTGGAATAAAATTCCACATATAATCTAACGTGTACAAATAATTGTTAGGTTTATGTAGACAGAAGTATTTGCAACCATGAAAGATTTTTTCTTTGATCTTTTTTGCTGTTTACCACCTTTCCCAGAGATTTGATTGTACCTCTCAATCAGAATCTGGGTCTGTAAAGATGATTGACACATGCAAGGATCTTCCATGAGGCTCTGCAATGTCTGGGAAAATAATAAAATACCTGAAACTGTTCCTGCATGTGACACTCTTTTCTGGAGTGTTTCTTGACTTGAATAATGTCTTATCCTCTGGGTGACAGGTATTCTTCTGAGAAAAGCTACATCTCCCCAGGAAAAAGTGTATTAATATTGTATCCGTGAAAATTGTTGAAGCAAAAGGTATTTTAACACAATAGCTGAACACACACAGCAATTAGTTCCCTTCCCTTCTTCACGAGCTTTTTGTATAAATCCCATGAGGTTTTTGCATTTACCTATTTTGTTACAGACCATTTTGCCACATTTAAAATGGCCTTCAAGGCATTTTTAGAAAGCTATTACTCAATGTCAGGCTTGCAAAGATGTAACAGACACGGAGTATTCAGCGCCCACAATAAAGATTGCAGCAAATAGGGCTGAACCGTTAGAAGATGCAAAGAGGAAGCATTAGCAATGGGAAAGCTGCCAAGCTTCTCAGAGGAGCAGAGGTAATTCTTTCATCATTCTCATTGCTGGTTCCCAAGTCAGGTTGTGTTTATAATAAACAGGGGAGCTGATTTATAAGAAACCCAGAGGGTATTTTACTGTGCAGTCTCTGAACTTAAACTTGTAAGTTACAACTAACCAACAGGACTACGGCAATTATCATTTTGGGGTCATTATACCTTCATCTTCTTGCAAAACAGCTCCCTTTCAGTATCTCTTTTCTTTTTTCTCTCTCTAATGCTCACTTTTCTCTGAATCTAGTAGAAGCAATGGAAAGATTATTTTTTTTACTCCCCAAATTAATTCGCTCCCAGTCCTCTTCACTCAATGCTGAATTGTCTTGGCATGCTAGGAACCTCTCCACAACAGATGAATGGGTTCAAATGGACTTTTGGGGGGATTTTCTAAGGTTCATACCCCACTAAGAGGACTCATTCAGTCTTCGTCTTTGTGAAGATTTGAAGTGAGAAAAGGCTGCTGTCCTCCTCTTGAGGCTCCTTTCCTGCCACTAGTCCAGGATTTAAAGAAAATTGTAAAATAACAGCAGTGTGTTGTAGCACTGAGTTAGGAATCAAGAGAGAGAGTGTATGTCAGTAAGTTGAAGTGTTAGAAGGAAAAATGGGTAAATGCCATATTTGGCACTCCTGGTACTTTCTCATTCCCAGGCTCCATCAGTAATAAAATTAAAAATAGCCAAAAACATTTTGGCTTGGACAGTTTTACAAAGAACGTCCGTGAGTAACGTTAACATATATAAAATGCCAGATTTCCTTCTTGGTAGCTAGCTAAGTATTTGGGGAAAAACAGTGAAGATATTATCATATATGAGGGCCAAATCTGAAGTGATATTTAAGCTCCTGAGTCCTATGTATTTTATCAGCACTTAAACACTTTCCAGGCTATATTTCTTAATACATCTGAGCTCCTATTTCCACTTCTGTCAAATAGGAAAGCACAAAGCATTCTTATCATGTAGAGTTTCTCTTTAGAAATTGAAAAATGGAAGTTTTCAAATTCCCTGTGGAAAGAAGAAAAAAACAGAGAAGGCTGTTTAACAAAAATTAAACGAGGACTCCAAATCCATGCAGTTACAGTGTCTTGTTTCCAGCTTTTTCCGAGTCTAATCAAGCAAGCCTGGGCAATGGAGGTTTGGAAGAGGTGAATGTGCCGAGGGGCTGGAGACAGGGCTCCTGCCTCTGCCTCGAGGGAGGTGGAGTTACCAGCTCTCTCCCATATAGCAGGGTCTGTCTTCAGGCCATCAGTCCTGGAAAGTGATCTCCTAATTAGACCTGCAAAAAAGCTGTCAGAAACTCAGGCTGTTCTGAGTTAGGAAACTGGCAGGTTTTCACCACAGGTGCGATGCAAATGTTTCACCTTTGATTAAGATTTGTTATCTCAAAGAATTTCTGACCAGCAGTATTTGTGATAATTGTTATAAGTTAAATATTTTATATATCTCTCTCTCATATTTTTTATCTTACATAAAGTGTTGTGATTGTTAGGTAAGAATTGCTAGGGAGTGGCCAAATATCTGAGTAGTTTTCATGGGTATTTCTTTCCAATCACATCAGTGCATTGAAAAGCTTGAAAAAAACCTTAAAGTTGAAAGAAGCATGTTCTTTTCTAGAACAGACCTTGTCACTTCGCTTTTCTTTTCAGAAAACATTAAATCCATCATCCAAGTAAAGTTTCTGTGGATACAGACTTTAGCTAATGAAAAAAACCCTTAAATAAATCTGCAGAACTGGCCCATTGGCAGAAGTGGTTGCACACTAAAACTGGGAGACATTTAGCTACATGATAAATTTTATTTTTGTTTTCTTATGATTCAGAAGTAGTTACTTTCATTAAGTCCAAATATTGCACTGAGAACCAAATGGTAGTTAATGGAGCTTCTCCTCAGATTTCAATACCAGCCAAATCAAACTCACAGTAGGAGGAAGAAGCTCATACTCCTTCGCTCCCTCCCTCCCTCCCTCCCTAAGTTTGGTCGAAGTATTTTTAATATGCTACATTTCAACAAACGGACTCCTCCATGTCCCACATTCACCTAAACCCTGCGGTCACTGCAAGTCCTCTGTTGTTTGTTGTAAAATAATAGAGTTCCTTACTTTTCCTAGACGCTCTGGAGTGAGGTGTGTGACCATTTCCAAGTAAATCTGCAGGGCATTTATTTGCATAAAAAAAGGATTTCGCTTCACTGAGATATTGGCCTTGCTACTGTTAGCTTCCACTCTTTCTCTGCAGCACAGCTGCCACCACGCTGAGAGAAGGAAGGTGTGATCCGATCCCATTTGTGATTCTGAATGCAAACTTCCAAACAAGCTCTAATGCAGTCCAATTAGGTGAGGTGGGAAACCAGAGCAAGAATCTTGATTGGCATTTACATTCATTAACATTTACAGTAGACCAGACAAAGTAATAAGCTGTTCCCAAAATAAGCAAACAGCGTGCATGGCACATGTAAAACGGTGTAGTTGATTAAAATCTTGCAGGTTCAGTGCTAGTGTCTACATGTTAAAAGTCAGATCCCAAACTCTCCTACTCCATTCTCGTTCATACTGTGGCATTGCATGTGCTCCCTGCTTGCTACAAGGGCAGCTGTGATAATGCTTTATCTACATCCTCACTGATTTCAAAGGAGCTGGACTGCTTTACAAAAAGTTGAAATATGATGTGTTTGTATGTGGTTTCTATTATTATTGGGCATATGATGGGCCATAGGACTGATCTAAGCAAGTACTATGCCTGGTATGGAAAATGCCATGAAAATCTCTATGAGGGGTAAGGAGATAAGATTTTGCTTTTTGCTTTCCTGCGCTACCAACTGAATCACATCCAGGTTTCTGCTTTTGCTATATTCCACTCGTAGGCACAGCTTAGGACTATGTTGCATGCACCTGCAGATGGCATCTTGGGCTAAAAGTCACATTTCATGTTTTGATGTGTTTGTTATAAGTCCTAAGAGATGAAAGGGCTCTCCTGCTTCCTGGGCCAGTTCTCTGCAAATGCTTGCCTCTTCCTCCATTTTTGACCTCTGGTGCTTTGACCCTTCTGGCCTAAAAGCTTAAATTGAGCATTCAACAGCTACACCATTAGTGGGACACAAATCACAGAATGACAAAAGTGCTGAGGTTGGTAGGGACCCCTAGAGACTGTCTTGTCCAACCTTCTTGCTCAAAGCAGCATCAGTTAGGGCAGGTTGCCCAAGGCCATGTCCAGTTGGCATTTGGATATCTCCATGGATGGAGACTCTACAGCCTCGCCGGGCAAACTTGTTCCAGTCTTCAGTCGCCCTCACAGTAGAAAAGTTTTTTCTTGTATTTAAATGGAATTTCTTATATTTCAATTAGCGCCTATTTTTTCTTGTCCGTTCAATGGGCACCACTGAGAAAAGTTTGACTCCCCGCATCAGGTACTTATATATGTTGATAAGATCTTCTCCCAAGCCTTCCCTTCTTGAAGCTGAACAACCCTAGCTGTCCCAGCATCTCCTCATGTGACAGATGGTCCAAGCCCTTAATCATCTTCAGCGCCCTTCACTGGATTTGCTCCAGTATGTTCTTGCTGCTCTTGTGCTCAGGAGCCCAGAACTGGACACAGAGATGAGGTCTCACCAGTGCTGAGTAGTGAGGATCCTCTACGTGGTACCCTGAACTGGCCCATTTTAAGAATGGGGTGGGGCAATCGTACCTTCCCACATGCCTAAAACTACCCCATGGCCAGGCCATTAGGTAACAGGACGGGAAGTCCCTACTCTGCAGTGGACCTTGTACAGGTCCTTTCATCTGCCAAGTGGTGCTGGACTGGGCTTGCTTTTAAGAGAATTATTCTTAATCTAGGCATTTGCATCCAGGTAGTTTTCACAAAGACATTTTCATCCAATATGTTGGTTTCTACTAAATGTGAGTCAAGGATTCTGCAGCTCTTCCCTCTCCTTGGGACATATTAAGCATTGCCCTCTATGTTCACTCGAAATGGGACAAGATTTCTTAGATACCAGCTGAGGAAAAAGCCCTTCAAGGAGATTTACTCACCGAGCTTTGATACTTACACCACTGCCATTCTCAGAGTAAGATCCCTTGGGAAGAAAGAGAAACCTCTATCCTGAGGCAAACTTTTCTGCTCGGAGTGCTACCAGCCTAAAATATCTTCTTGCAGCTTGGTCACAGGGGAAAGTCAACCCAGCCCGAATTCATGCAGTTTCAGGCTGTACTACTTGTGAAAATTCCTAATATCTCTACCACAACGCTCTCTCCCATAGTCATCTGATGACTTTTAGTTTTGCCAAAATGCTGCAATAGCACAGAGTCTGTTCATATTTTCTCTTTTGGCACGAACATAACACCAGTTGTGTTCGTGAGTAGGGGGAGGATATGCTGTCAATATTGCATTGCTCCTGCTAGAGATGAGCCAAATAAATTAAAACAAATCAGTTTCCAGAATCTTTGCCCATTTCTATGACTGTGAAAATCTAATATTTCTGAGCAACTTCTTGTGTGTCTAGAAGAAGAAACTGACATTTGCTAATGATGGCCAAGAACTGGATTCTGGCACAAACAGTTTCTTCAGTCTTGTGGTCTTATATGTTTATTATTTTTAAAATCCAAACCTGAATATCTCTCAGGGAATCTCAGAGGAACCCAGTCAAAACCATGTCCTTGACAGATGCTTGGGTATATGAAATGTGGAGATATATTTTGCAAGTTCAATCCTCCCCTTCCCCCCATCTTTTTTTTTTTTTTAATCTCTCCAGTGAGAATAGACCCATAAATTCAAAATTCCTGAGGAAATTCCATCTTTGCAAACTCTCTAGCACATTCTAAACAATTTAATCTATCACAAAAGCTTTTTCCATTGATTTACCTCACAGGTGTGACTTTCGGTGGACTAAGATTCATGTATGATCCAGATAGTAAATATTACTTTTCTTTTTCTTTATCTA
Source organism: Sagittarius serpentarius (assembly GCA_034782735.1). NCBI lineage: Eukaryota > Metazoa > Chordata > Aves > Accipitriformes > Sagittariidae > Sagittarius > Sagittarius serpentarius. The sequence goes on along the minus strand of JAVKLA010000053.1, from coordinate 44,163,220 downwards.
ATGGACTTAGTGGTGAGAAACAACAAAAATCTTCTATTGAGGTATTAAATTTAAAGTACTAGTCCTTTTTCTTTTCTAAACACGTGGCTTAGGAAAGAGATTCTGTCTCTGTGTTATCTTTTGTGTTTACAGAAGGGATATCAATACATTCAGACACTTCAGGCTGCCATCAGCGTTTCATAGAAGCCCCTCCTTCAGGTCCCTTTTCTGTGGTACGGACATGGATTCAATGACAAACCCAAACATTAGGATCAGGAAAGAATCCAAACACTGAATAATGCTTCCCAAGAGGCAAGTGCTACTTTATAAAGTACCTGGATATGGTCAAGCAAGGACAGACAGAAAGTAAACAGCTTCTAATGAAGAGTACCCCTGTGGTCAGAGAAACCAGCTGGTTGATCGCTCATCGGTGCTTTTTCCTGGGAGCTATTTGAAATGCTGACTTTCACATTTACAAAGTGCTGGCCCAAAATTGCAGTCTCAAAGGACTTTTTCTAGAGTCACAGAACCTATCTTCTGATCCCATATGCACTTTGCCGTTCACAAAATGCGTTTGCGCCGTGTTCCTTCTCCTAGAGACACTAGAGAAATGGCCAGTATTTCATCTCTGGTGAGACTTTCTGAACTCAAAGTCATGTCTGCTAGGAAGGGTATGGGACCCTCAGTCACTGTGAGTCACCTGGGTTCATTTGGATTCTGCAAAAGACATTTTATTTGCAAATGGGACTGAAACCATCCTTGCCATTCTCAAGTTGATGAATCACAAACAAGTTCTGAGTATCTGCAGTTTCCATGTTGCTTTCATTGTCAGATGCCCATTTATATTTAACAGTGTGAAAGATTAGCATTTCAGTCAAATGAGCACTGAAAAGCACTATAAAGGAGCTTAGAAGACTCAGAGTTAGGCTGAAAAGGCTAAGGCACTATTTTCTATTCAGTTGTAGCTTCCTTTTTCTTTTATTTCTGGGTAAAAGTCTTGTAAAATAGCTTATTTTACTCTGGAAGGTAACTGAATACACTGGTCATATACTTGACCAGGACTGTTTTGTGGGAAAACAATTTATTTTATTTACTGATAAACTGACCAGCTAATCGCTTTTTTTATGAAGTTTCATCACATGTTCTGCTGGCCAGGTTGCAATCTCACTTCTAAATGCTGTGCTTTTCCTCTGCCTGTGAGTCATTTGTAATAGTTACAAAATCACAGCTTCCTGCTACCAGCTGTGAAAATGTGTTCCAAACAAGTAAAAAAAAAATAAATCCCAGATGTTTCTTTTAATTTTTTTCTCTGTATCCTTACCCTCCCAAACTGAATAAAGCAACTGAAGTTCAGAGTCTCTGTGTACTCCGAAGGACATGCATAGTCCCAGTGTTGAGATACACTATGGTGTTTAGGCAAGAAGAGAACTTAAGCATTAATCTTACTAGTTTGACTTACTGTCTGTGCAATTGGGACCACTGGCTTGTTTAGCAAACCAGCTTCTCAAAGAAGCTGTAGAAACAGCTATGAACACTAGAGGCTTTCATCACCAAAGCACTGAAGTGGTTTTGCAAACCTCTTTTGTGCTGCTATAGGAGAGTTTGCACTTCCCACCTTCCACTCCTCTTGTCTCCCAGCTTGCCTATTTCCCATTGCAGGTTGTTGCTTCCGTGTGTCACACGTTGCCCTGCTATGGAGGAAGGAAGTGATTCATCCAGGTTGCTGGACATCCAGGATCTTGGAAAAATGATTGTTCTGTACTTATATCTTAAAAAAACCCACAGCATGTGCTTAGTTTTTTTGATGCCTTCATCCTCTGTTGTATGTACTCAGATACTCAGATTCTGGGCGTATACGTATTTTTGCTAGAAGAATTCTGTAGAGACCAGTGGGTATCACCCCTTCTTTTTTTTCAGTGTTGCTATGTATGGCTTCTGTGTGTGTATAGTATACTTATATGTCATAACAGCACCATCTTTTTCTCTTTCCTACTGGGAATACAAAATTTTGGGAGCAGGATGCTTATTGCACGACTCTGTACAGTGACCCCAAGACCTCTTGCAATGTTAATGTATTCAGCAGAATACCCAGGTTAGTGGGTGAAGGGGTCTCAGGAAATAAGTGGCAGAAATGAAGCATCTTACCATTATTTCTTTGTTTAAGGAAACTTGCAGACTTCTCTTTGCTACCAGCACTGGTAACAAGAACTCCTGAGCTCTCCCAAGGGAAAAGCCTCTGAGGACAAGCATTTTCTGCAAGATCCACAAAGAAGAATTAAATTCAGCATAGCCCGTTAGGCCTCCAGTTATTTGATAGATTCAACAAATCTGAGTTAAGTGCCTGTGCTTCCTACACAATACCAGGGGAGAAGGCGGCAGGCGTCAAACTGCTACAAAGGGGTTGTATTAAAAAGTCAGTAAAATTTCCCAGACTGTCATCTTGCCAGGTTTTGTTGCAGAGGCAGCACTTCAAATCTGAAAACTGGTGCAAAGCTAGGTTCATTTTTAACTCCTGTAGCTGAAAAAAAAGGGTGCAAACCTGTGCTGATGCCTCCTACCTGCTGGGTCTGAGCCCAAGCCCATGAACGGTACATTATGGTGAAATAGGGATCTCTTGGTCTTTCCTCTTCAAGCTAGAACCATTTAAATATTAGTTGGCAAAGGGACTTGTGCAGGAATCTCCTGCTACCTAGGAGCAACATCTGAAGCTGAGTTGCACAGCAAACCTCCATCCTGATTTGGCCTAGTAAGTACTTAATGTTATTAGGGATATGTGAGAGACCTGAGAGCACATTCCTGCTTCAAGCCAAAGTGAGGTCCCTGCACTGAAGATAAATTTACTGCTTAATTCAATTGAAGGGTGTCGTGGTTTAACCCCAGCCAGCAACACAGCACCACGCAGCCGCTCACTCGCTCCCTCCCCACCCAGTGGGATGGGGGAGAGAATCGGGAAAAAAAGTAAAGCTCGTGGGTTGAGATAAGAACAGTTTAATAGA
>JAVKLA010000053.1:44134665-44160145 GCA_034782735.1 Sagittarius serpentarius | reverse complement strand
TGAACTGAAAACACAGCGCTGTACCAGCTACTAGGAAGACAATTAACTCTATCCCAGCCGAAACCAGGACAAAGGGAAAAATGCACAAGTCCCTCCGACAGCTGACCTGCGAGGCTGGACCAGACCCTGCAGGGATGTGGGCTGGCGGCAGTGCAAAGGTGTACCTGTGGTACAGCCCCGTGCCCACGCAAGGTTGATTGTCTTGGATATGTATCAGTGCTGGACCAAAGTATGTTTCTTTGCTGACCCCCGCACTTTTATGTGAAATCTTGAGCCTGAAGGTCTCCATCACTGCTCCAGTTGCTTGGAGTTGTCTGAAGAGAGTGGACGATCTCTGTGACACAACTTATTCTCATCAAAGCCAGCCCTGCTTCTGTCATCTTTTGTGTGCCAAGCCATGTGATGGGCAATTTCTGTGAAGACTGGGATGCTGGCAAAACAAGCGGCAGTGTGATCACCATGCCCTGACCCTTTCCTCCTCCCTCACTGGCATTCAGGACCTTTTTCTGGGATCACTAGGGGCTTTTTTCTGAAGCAAAGAAAGTAAATGTGGAAGAAAATAAATATTCTGTGTCATCTAGAATAGGAGGGGAGGATAGTGGGTTCAGCATCTGGCTTTGTTCTGACATAGACTTCCCCCACCCAACCCCAAAATGCGAGTGAAGAGTAAAGCTTTCTCTTCCTCCCACCACCTTGCAGAAAAGGCACAGGCTTAGCAGATACGTGCTTATCTATTTGGGTTTGAGCTTTCTCCCGTAACAGTCACGTATTTTTGTGACCTGGCAGAAGCACCGCCGGGCTTCACTTAGCATTAAGCCACAGTAGGATATGTGCAGCACACACTAGACAAAGGGTTTGCTATTTGTATGCAGCAGTAGTTCATTGCCCATTCTTCTCGCTCTTAAAAAACACACATCACTTGCCTACCCACCCACAAGTGTCTGAGCAGAAAGATATTGAATGGCACCACGGCTCACAATTCCCACCTGTAAATTTGGAGCTGGAGCTTCATTTCCTTGCAAGCCTCTGTGTAAAGAAAGGGGACGACTACAAGATGGGGAAGCAGAGCTTCAAGCAATTATTCCTTAAAACTCCACAGACTTCAAATGGTCTTCTATAGCTTCTTTTACAATGTCAGCAAAACTCTGGGCGACTAATACATTACAGATTAATGAAGTGTGCTCAGCTTCTCTTAGTCTCTTTTACAAGCCCAAGGGACTTAATGACATGGGATGAAATGACACAGTTTTGTCACCTGATGAGCAAATCTTTGTTTCATGCATTTACTTTCTCATTTCATGTCTAGTGATCAAAGTGTAGAGAATTCCCAGAAAGATCCCTTTGCTGTGGCTAAAACAAAAAGTAGCAGAACAATTTCAAATATGAAAACTGTATTAAGGCTTCTTTGGTTTCAGCTAAATGAACTCTTTTGACTTATAGTAATCTTGTAAGATATAATTAATTTTTTTTAAATCTCCATTTCTTTTGAAATTTCATTCAGTCATTTGTTTTCAAATGATGAAAATAGTTTTGGTTTGTGTGTTTTTCTAAATTGAAGTGGCTGTATCTTCATTTCTTTCCATTCTTGTCATGGTGATTACATTAGGCAATATTTGCCACATAATTAAAATTTTGTACATGGTTATTGTAAAACTAATTTTTTTTTCTGTAATTGAGACTCTTCTGAAGTTAGATATTTCCCTTGTTTATCATTTCAGGACCATTCACTATGAATGCAAGAATGGTTATTCAAGCCCATATACATTCTAGAATTTCTTTTGATCTTTGGTTTTAAAAAGTGGCTGCTTCTAATTCTTCGATGTTTATCAAATTTTTAGTCTAATTGTAAACCTCACTTCTGAGTTTCTTCTCTAATTTGAGCATTAGAAATGAACGTCACCAGCCCTTTACAGAAGAAACACAAAGAACAAATTACATCTTAACAGCAGGGTATAGGAGCAGCTTGCAATATTAAATTGCATTGTGTATAACAGGCAGAGAACATTTGAGTGAGCAACTGAAAAGAAAATGCTATCTGCAAAATATGTCACAAAACATGACGTCAGTTTTCCTGACGAGCCTGGTAGAAATATCACACTAGCATGAAAGTGCCAGATTTCTAAATGCCTTGGCCCATGGGAGTAAGCATTCAAAATTGCAAGTAAAGCATCTGCAATCTGGCTTCATAGTGCTAAGAATAAAATGGCCATTATTTATGCCGTACGATGCCTGTGGAATGAAAGCTGTTGGTTGTGTAACTACCCTGGGCTTCGTGCTGTTTTAACAATGCATCCCGGTGTCAAATTGCTATCATTTATGGATTTATTGCAAGCCCTGGAGAAATCCACCACAATTTAAGAAGTAGGCAAGTGAAAGAATTTCCAAAGCAACCAGCTAATAGTTGGGTCCAGAAAAGTTACTAAAATAATTTCCCTCACATTTGGAAGCAGTAGTGTAGGCTCCTAAAAGAAGAGTACAGTGGTGCAGTGTCCCTTTTATGTTGCGTATTACCAAGTTTTCTGTCAAGGGTAATCTCCAAAACCATCAAAAAAAGAAAAATAATGTATACGTTTGACTCCATCCCCCCAAAAAATAAACTTTTGCCCTCTTCTGGGAAGTAGAAATAGAAAATAAAAACACAAAGAGATCTTAAGTGATAATTTAAGTTTACCTTTTACACTCAAGGATCTGCTTAGCTGGAAATTATTCTTAATAGCTCGCCTTATCTCTGTGTATACTGAAAACAATATTTTGCCTTTGTAGTTTCCTCTCGGGTGTCTGAAGATCCTCACCCCAGCCTCACCTCCTGTTCTTTTCTCTAGGCTCAGTCACTGCAGTTCCTTCAGTTTTTACTTTTTTGGTGTGTATTTTCAAAGCTTCTGATCTTTCTCTTTGCTGTCCTCTGGACACAGAGCAAAGAAGCACAGCTTTATTGAGGAGTGGCATTCAAATCAATGTCAGAGTATTCCAGATTAGGCTTTATAAAGGAAGAGAAGGATAATTTCTTGTGTTTTACAGATGTCACTCATGTTTATACATCCCAGGATAAAGTTTGTCCTTCTCCAGAAATGTGGCTTTTTCTTTACTGTGAGTTTTCTTTAATGGTTGTCAATTTGAAGTTCAGCAAATCTTTCAGTGGATTTGCTGTCTAACTAGTTTTCCTTGTTCTGCGTTTATAAAGAGGATTAGCGCTGTCTAAATGTAGAAACTTGCACTTATTTGTAATAAATAGTAGCATGTTTCCCCTGTTTATTAAGAATATTCAGAATTCTACTTATCCCCTCCAGTATGCTGACAGTCTCCCTTACTACATAATTTTAGGCTGTCTAGAAACCTAAAATTATACGTTTTTATTAGTCAAGGTTACTAAGTATATGTAACAGCACCAAACCCAAGAGACCTCCAGTGCCATGTGGCTCTGTCTGAACTGGCAGTCAACCTTTAATAATTAGAGGACAGTGTTTCAGCTCTTTTTGTACCCTCCATAGAGCAGTTATACCCTCTGTACACCCAGCTAATTCTTTCACATCTTACCACTGGATGTTATACAGGACCTGATATAGGATAACACAAAAAACTTCATTAAAGTCAAGATACAACATCAACTGCTTTTTCCCTAAAACACTATTGTTGTATCTTGAAAGTAAAATAGATTGGGCTGAAACATTTTATTTTTTTTCTGGATAGATTCATGTTAGCTCCTAAACTCTTGATTTCCTAGGTGTCTGCCAATTCCTTATTCTGTGCTAGCTTTTTTTTTTTAATTAACAGCTGGAGGTTAAGATGGATGATGCTAATTCCTTAGTGCTGCACTTAGCTCTCTTAAAAAGACAGTTGGTGCTTTGAGGGTTTGGGGTGGGTTTTTTGGGGGGTTTAGGGATTGTTTTTGTTTCTTTTCCAGCTATTGGGGCTTCAGATATCCCTTCTACAGAAAAATCACCAGCTGTTTGGAAGCTATTTCAACCAGTTCTCTATATGAAGGTAACTAAACAATATAAAGTTAGATGGGAACTTTTAATATCTCCCACCACTGTCTACCTGTTTTCAATTTCTAGTCTTAGTTACCTCTTGCATTAGCTGGGTTGGCCTTTCTGCTCTGTGCAAGTTTTATTAGTGTATCTGGCCAAGGCTAATTATTTTAGTAAAGGCTGAAGGAAAAAAGACATTAAGCACCATGACCTCTTGGCATTATCTGTTGACAGCTCCCACTTTCTCTTGAAGCAGGATGAAAACTGTCCTTGTTTTTTCACTTGCTACTAATGAACCTTAGAGTTGCCCAGATCACATTTTTTGTGTCTCTGGCTAGTTTGCCTTTATAGTGCATATGAGTCTTTCTGATTTTCCTTTTCTGATTCAGTTTTCCTTGTCAAATTGTAGAAACCAAAGGCTTTGCTCTAGCAACACAGATTAATTAATTTTAAACTTCAATACAGTTAGTTAAGGGTGTGTGTTAAAGTATTTTTGGAAAAGAAACATTTGAAGGATTACAAAACAGATTTTGGTGCTTCTTGCTTCTCTAGCACATGATCTGAGAAAAGTACAAGGGGACCTATGACTTTTCAACCTACTCCATTTAAGAAGGAGAGAGTATATTTTAGTTGGCTATTTTGAGTGGCTGAGATTCTGCGAGTGTCTGTAATCATTATTCTCTGCCTAAAGCATTCCACAAACACTTTTCTAACTGAATAAATATGAAAGGCATCATCATGCAAATTCATCCCTTTCTCTTCTAATCCCAAATTACAATATGGTGCTTTCAAACTCTGCATTTAGATTTCTTCACCTCCTGCTCTTCTCCTTCACAATCCCTTCTTTAATTAGACTACATTTTTAAAAACAGAAAAGAAATTAAAAGTAAATGACATGTGAAAATGTTGTTTTGTTACATTAACTTCACAGATGGTGAAGGCCTACTTCACTGAATGTGAGCATAAACATTAATCCTATTCTCTTCCTTCTGCTAAATAAGACCTATCTTGATGGAAAGACAGTCATATTGGTATAAATATTTACAGTGCACAGACAGGCCCATGTATTGGCATAAAGTGGTTATTTTTTCCTCCTTGGTCATCTTAAATATTAATTATTGATTATTGCATGGGCCATGGCATTCATGGAGTTTTATTCCCTGATCAGCTGCTAACCTGCACATTTTTCTACCACAAGTCATCCAACATCTTTAAGCCTTATTTTATTCATTAAGAAAATGAGGATGAAACTCAATTAGGGAAATGCTGTTACGTTTTTGGGAAATCTTAACTGGCATGGTGCTATAAAATTGTGTAGTTCACAACAATTTTTCAGAGAAACTATAGGATGATTTATTAAGCAACAGTTTATCTTTCTTGTAAAATACATGAATTAAAAATCTGCTCACCTGTAGAGCACAGGAAAAGTTTCCAGTCTCTTCCATACTCTCAAACCTTGAATGAAGGAAACTTCCTTCATTTTCTTCACTATATTTTTGCACTCAGAAGATCAGGTATTTCCTTAATGTTGTTTTTTGTGCAAATCAGATATCTGGCTTGGTCCTACCACACAGAGTAAGTCATCTGAAATAAGTTTCTGTAGTGACTTACACTAAGCTTGCATAAATTGTGAAGGCCTTGAGCCAGAAGAAAAAGAAATAAAGACAGAAAGAAGGAACACAGAATAAGGAAGGAAGGAAAAGGGAAGAAACCTGGTCTATTTAAAGGATTTCAGACTCTCAGTGGTCTTCTTCTTGCTACCAAGCATCCCAAAATTAGGCATTTCTTCACAAAAGTCTTTGGGGGGGCAATGAAAACAAAGGTGGTCTAGGAGCATGACCAATACACTGGCATAACCCAGCATTTCTTAAAGTATAAAGATATTTTCACTTTCTTTTGAAAGAATCATTTATAGAAAATCATCATTTACAGAAAACATCTGATTACCATATTCATCTTAACTGGGGCTCAGGTCCCTCCATGTCCTTCTGGGACTCCAACCCAGATTGCTCATCTTACAGGCAGCTCCTCAAACATTCACTGTGGGTTTACACACCAACCCCTTGGGAACCTGCCAGAGAAGGGACATCCCGGTTTCATTGTCTGATGGCTTCTACAATTCGCATAATAATTGATTATCTGGTGCTTGCTCAGGTCTTGGTACTATAGGTGTAGCTATGAACACTTTCATCTGAAGACTGAAGGAGGACATCGCCAAGTGACCAGAGGTACCTCCTGCATCCCTCGTTCAATTGCCTGAGGGATCTGAGACATCTTTATCTTAATCATCAGCTGCTTTTATTTCAAGCTTCTCTGAACTGATCGGGTTGGCTGTTTTGGGCCTCATTCTGGAGGATTTAACTTTACCCATCTGCTGCGGGAACTGTATGTACCTAACGTGCCTCACTTCTGGGATCCATTTTGCAGACCATACTTCTGAAATTTATGTGCAGCTGCATTCAAACTTACAGCATCTAAGATTTTTACTTAACAATTTCTTAATGTCTCCATTTCAGTCCACTGATAGCAAAAGACTGGGAGAATAAGTCTTTCTGTTTAAACACTGATGTCCCAGGATAGGGATGGTACCACACTTTACAAATTCTCCGAAGTCAGCATAACAGGGTCCTTAAAACAGAATGGTAAAAAAGTATGTCATGAAGACACCTGATTTTAATTAAGAGTACAGTCTGAGCTCTATAGAAACATGGCCCAAAGCAATTTAAATTTCACCAAATAATTTGCTTATAAGTGAAAAGGTAATAACATTTTTTGGTTTTGCCACTGTTTAAAATAAAGCAACCTTAATAAAATATTCAAAACAAAATATAAATTTCAAAATTAATTTTAATTTTACTTAAAGAACTGTGTCAGTTTCCCAATTTAAAATGACCTTGTGCTTTGCTTTAAGCATTTTTTGTATAGTTCAAAATGAAAACTAGGTATTTTTGGAATGAAGGACCTACATCATTCTGATAGGACTGAATTCATTTCAGCATTGCTAGCGAGCCTAAGGAATCCCTGATTCACCTACACATTGGAGGTCTAACTGCAGTACAAAATACTCTCACACAACTATTCATGACGTATGCAAAGTGGAAAAACTAGAATAGAGAAGTGAGGCCTATTTTGAACGCATGTGTCATTCTCCCGTTTCACAGTGAAATGCCCCTGTCAGCGTTAGATGCAGTCATGCAGGATGTGCTGGGGCTGGAGAGCTGTGATAGCTGCAGTTGGAAATAGATCCATGTAGCCAGGGAACATTGTGACAAAGAATACAGGACATTATGAATGGGTTTGGATAAAACCCAGCCCCATTTCTGTTGGATAAAATGTGAGAAAACATACGTCCTCCCACTCCAGACTAGCGAAAGTTTCATTTTGCACAGCGCATACTGCCATGGGCGAGAATGATATTAATGATGTGGAAAAAGACCAGCCTGTCATTTCTGCTGGAAATGATGAGAAGACAATTCCCTGTAACAGTTGCAAAAACACTGCTGGAACAACTTGAGGAAAAACAAGATTAAAGACTGGTTTGTCAGTCTGGTATCCTCCACTGCTGGAACTGATTATTTACAAGAGTTCTCCATTGCTACGCAAGGAGAAATAATGTCAGCTCAAATCCCATTCAACTCTGTGAAGGATTTTGCTCTGAAGAGATCAAGGTTAAGCTAGGAGTTATTATTTCACAGGGCTGGTTTTAGTTGTAAGCAAAGTAAACAGCTTCGTAATGGGGAGCATGTATCTATTGGCTTTGGATAGTCCAGTGCCTTGGAAAACCTGGCTGGAGGCTGGTGCCACTGATGGGGAATAGGGAGGTGGGAAATGAGCTACTGTGGGTGGAAGGCCCCTGCAGAAATTACTCTCCACATTTTTGGGGGTCCTACCATCAGTTACAATTTCATCCACCTTTGTCGTGCCTTTTAGTGAGAAGAGGCCTGGGAACACTGATATTGAGCATTGCCCACAGTGCTAAGAATGTTTGCATTGAGCATTTTCCTTCAGACCTTCCTTCTCAAACTTTTCCTAATGGGAAGTAGCATTTTTATACATGAAAAACAAAACTCATGATATCATGCAATTAGTTGAGAAAAGAGATAGAACCGAAGATGAGCAGGATAACATCTGAGGTGCCTCTCAGATGATTACTGCAATGAGTCTTTCATAGACTAGTTTCTTACCGATAGCATTTCATATGCCAGCAGTATTAAAAAGAGAGTTTCTATTGTGGTTTGGGACAGCAAAAAATGAACACTGATAAGAAGCAAAGTAAGGAGAAAACAAGGCTGACTTTTAGGAAAAAGTAAGAAGTAACATGGAGCCCAATTATTTCCAAATACTATTAGGCTTGTTATTGAGGACATGAAGAAGAGTTCATCAAACATGACAAGAACTCAGCAGAGGTCTTGATGGGGTCAAGCAATGGTATTTTTCAGCTGCAATATATTCAAGCACATACCTTAAAGGATTCTGACAAAAACTCAGAGAAGTCAGGAATGTTTCAGAAGTTCAGCTTTTAACCCTCCTAAACAAGAGGTTGTTTTTCTCCTCTCTCTTTCTCTCTCTTCCCTCCCCTCCTCCCCCTACCCCAATATCTTTGCACAAGGCTGCTTTCATTATCTTCCTCACTTCATTCAGGAGCCATCAAGACCTGATCCAAGGTCTGTTGAAATCAATGGAAAAAAAATTAATTGACTTCAGGATCTTAATCATCGCTGTTTGGATCAAAACATCCAGCTGTTATCAGTCCTTAAGAGTGGAGGCAATTGCAGTAAATTAGTAGCACATGGTGCTCGTGCAGAACTTGGCAGAGAAGTGCCTAAACTTCTGGAAGCAGTTTGTCACTGAGAAATCACAGATGAATCAGCTCACAACAGGCTCCCAGAATTTCGAAATGCTGTTCATCTCTTTAAGGCTATGTCTTACGGTGAGCTGGAGAAATGAAAAAGGGATTTGTGTGAGGGTTGATCTGAAGGACATGCTGCAAGACTGTATTGGCCTAATTCTGGAACACAAAATGGGACCCAGATGAATCTGTAAAGCTTCGGTCTTAGGGGTGAAGTTAAATGTGATAAAATGTGTACAGCTCCCAAACGTCATTACTTCCTCCATATGTTTTCCTTAGATGTCCCAGCTACCTACTTGAAACTGCTGCAAGCTTCCGTCTTGAGATTCATTTGGTTAACAAATGGCTGAGAAGAGAAATACAAGGGCTTCTTTAACACTGAGAAAATACATGAGGCAGCTTAAGATAACGAACTGATTCCTGTACCAAATAGTATTTCAGCTTTCTGATGTTGCTAAGACAGAAGAGGTAGAAACAGTGTACTAAAAATCAGAATAATTTTCCAATAAAACACAAGGATTTAATGAAAACTGAGTAATATGATTTGTATGGAGACCTGCAATAAGTGACTGAGTTGTAAGAATTTAACAAGGAAAATATTACCAAGTACCATAAAAATTAAAAAGACATCCTTGTTAACAAAATTATTAATATTTCAGGAAACAGAGCTCCACAGTTACCAAGATGACTTAAAAAGACTATATAATCACTAGTAGCTTAGTGTAGGAAAAGTTAGGAAACTACCACATTAATAACAACAGTTGCATTTTAAAAAAATGTTGTTTGTCTGTTAAAGAACATTTTCTGGCTCCATGGTTATCTTTTCCTTGCATAACCCCTTTGGGAAGAGACTGTCATCTTAGATAATTAGGTAGTAACTGGCACTTGGGTAGAAAAGGTATTCCATGACATTTTATGAGGCATGTCTCAGATTTCCACAGGAATTTAATACCCAAGCACTTTAAACTAAACTGCGGTAAAAAGCAATGTGCATGTTGTGCCTACGACTGGCAATTAAACTTGAGGTCAAGCTCACCTGACAGATTTTTGCAGGTGGGGAATGAAAAAGAAAAACATCGTATAAAAGCTCGGCTGCAGTATGGACTTTCTGCCATAAAGATGGTGCATCTGCCCATTTTAATACGACAGGTTTGGGGTTTTTTGACTAAAATTTGAGGACCACTAGAGTCTAATCCACTAGAAATCAAAAGCAGGCTGTTGTGGCTGAATCTATATACTAAACTGAGTTTAAAACTCCAGAACAGCTTTTAACTGAAGAAAGAGTAAGATTCTATGCCCAGGCCATAGATGATGAGAAGTTGTCATTTTTTTTGATCAACAAAGTTTAATGTTCTTACCCCAAATTATCACTTCTTCAGCTTACATAATAGTCTTTAACTGCTGCAGGAGCAATTCTGGGAAACATCCACACTAATGGTGAGGCTTCCATATGTACCCACCATCTGAAAACACTCCTTTTTTCCCAGCAGGCCTACTTATAGACAAGTGGCATTTTAGCTGTCTTTTCTAACAGCCTCTTTGTGTCAAACTTTTCAGAGGTGACACATTTTCTGTTTATTGGTCTAAAAAAAAGAAAATAAAAGTAGTTTTGTGGAGCGCAGTGAAGAAGAAAGCTCTATAGTGAATTTTCACAAAGTCTTTGAGACTCTCCAAGCATGATTATTTCAGACATTATCTCAAATATATTCAGGCAGTAATAAATAAGCATGAAAAAGAAAGATGGCTTCTTACTGTTTCTCGCATGAGGAAAATCCACCAGACTGGTTTCCTTATTAGTATACAGAGAATTTCATGTTCATAACTCACACTTGTGAACTTCCCCTCCACATAATTGAAGAAATAAGTCTATAAATCTTTACATTGATTATAGCTTGCAGCTAGAGAGAGAAAAACGTGGAGAGTACTGTTATAATGACTATATCAGAACTTCACATGATGGATAGGACTTAACTCTAACATTTCTAATATATACTAGATTGAGGTGTTCTTTGTAGGACAATGGACTTTCTAAAATTGCTTTAGGTTGAGTAATATAGCATGTCACTATATTTATAGAGGTAGTTGTTGCAGGAAATGCCAATGAAAGGGGACTCTCTTCTTCCCTTCTTGGTAATTCTCACTGAAGGTAGTTGGAATTAGGACCATATGTCAGACCTATAGTATTAAAAGTTCCCAATTTCCAGTTAATCAGAATTTTACATAGACTGTCCTTGAGTCAAAGGCTACATAAATATCTTCCTGATCTTTTCAGCCAACTCTGCAAAAATTGTACAATCCATTTCTGAGTGGATCCAATGATGGGTATTTCTGATATGCTAATACAGAGTGAGTGCCGTATAAAACCTAAATATCCCATTTTATATGCTAATCTTGCTTGATTAGAAATTATTACTCCTGGCTGGCTGTAAGAACTATTTGAGGGGGGTTTTAAAGATCAACACTTTCTAAAAGTAGTGGCAGATCATAAACATTCAAGGTGGAAGGGCCCTCTTAAGTCATAATTTTTCCTTGGCCCATGATAGGAGATACTGGTGGTACAAGCTCAAAAAGACAAAAGCCCAGGAAAAGTTTACAGATCTCTCGGCAAGCACTGACATGCTTGCTAATGGAGGGCAAATGTGCCATGTTCAAGGTGGAGAGTCCCTCAGTGATATTTTCTCAAACACAAGAAACAGTCTCTGCCTTAGCTTGAAAGCTGACCTACTCAGGAGATGCCTTAAAGAGCAGATAAAAGACATACAAAGTGAAACATTTCTGCTTGAACCTGAACACAATGAAGCAAAAAATCTACACCTAGAAAGAAACCAGGGAGTTCTGGTGTTAAAACTCTGGCTAGGGGTCCTAACCAAGAGAAAAGATTTGGCTCCTGTTTTGAGGATGGTTGTCCATATGTTGTGTCAGCAGGCTGATTCATCTTCCCATGAGATTTCCACAAACCAAAAGGAACAGATGACCTTTTAACTTTTTTTGTGCGTGTTTTCCTTCTGTTTCATACAACAGGTGTTTGCACCTGTTTTATGGCTGGTGACATTTTAAGGGGCATTTTAGAAATGCAAGTCTATCCATTTTGAGTAGAATTTTTTCCATGTTTTTCAATGAAAAAAGAAAATCACATGCCACAAACCTTGGGGAGGAATGGGATCGGTGTTTCAAAATTGTACCAGAACTGGCTTTTGTAGGAAAAAGAAAATAAGTGGGAAGGATTATTTATTTATGTTGGGGGGGGGGGGAAGCGTCTATCTTTATAGAAAATATTTTAAAATGCAATAGCTATTGTCATGAAAAAATGAGTGGTTTATTTCTGCCATCACATGTTAGCTCCTTCTCTGTGACTTGTCTCCTCGTGGGTTGAATTACCTATTTCTTTTTTTCCCACCTGCAGATCTTTTCTCCTGCAGTCTTTTGGGGCCTCCTGGCATTAGAAAGGCTTCAAAGAGGCAGCCGCTTCTTAGCAGTTTATCTGTTCCCCTTAGTATTTAAACATTAAGGAAGACAGTGGATGTAAGAAGCCACAGTTGAGTTTATTTTATCTTAATAATGCAGCCTGAAGCCTCAGCCCCGTAGAGTATGTACCCCTGAGGCTGATGGTAAACACTATGCAGAAGCCTATTGTTTGCTGAATGTATCCATCAAAAGATTATTGCGCTTGGCCAAGTTGCTTCACTTTCTCTTTGCTGAATGTGTAAGTCCAGCAATCCTCTGCCCCACTCGATTCAGCAGAAAGGCATTCTGTGTTTAGTTAAGCAAACATTCATGTAATTACAGGATTAGTTCTGGAGGGGGATGTTGCTCAGATGGATGAGCGACACTCTGGAGAAGTGGCATTTGTTACCAGCTATGTTTCCATCGCTGATATATATATATATATTTTTTTTAGTAGTCATTACCCACTTTACCACTCATATTCCATAGCCTGCTGGAAAATGCACGCCATCCAAAGAGAGGTCCAAGCCACTGCACGCTGTAACCTAATAAAATTCACTCTTAGGTCATACCGTGCTGAGAGCAGAAAACAATACCTTACCCACTTGACCTGCAGCAGAACAGAGACAAATTTCTTTTTCCTATCCATTGTTCTCTATAGAGCTCCTTATTGATTGGAATTCTCAGAGTCAGTCTACTTTCAAATGCCTTGTTCAGAAGCTGTGTTTTAAAAAAAAATCCTTTCTGTCATAACTGACCATGAAATTAAGAACAACATACGCAGAGGAAAAAACTGTCTTGCAATCAGGTCAGAGTGCTGAGTTTGGGATCTTTGGATTCAATTGAAACCATTACCATAGGGTACATCTGAGTATATTTGTACTATGCAATAACCAGTACAAAGATATGACGATAATGAGAGCACAGCCATGCCAGTGAGACAGTCTGCCTGAGCCAATTTACCTGATTCCATTTAAAGAGCTTTTCACACCGAGTGTAGTGTGATCAACTTATTTGCTTCTGCAGCTCAAGTTAACAAAGGAAGACTGCCTTAGGTATTTCTGTATCCACTGTTCTCAAGCTAAAAGGTAGGAAGGGAGCTGTATCCTGGCAGAGAAATTCCCTACTTTTACCTTTCCACTTATCTTTTCTTTTCTCTTACCCTCTCATTCACCCACCAAAGGTCCTCTCTGGAGTGCCACTGCTAGCCAGTGAGGTTAATGCTGGCACTCACTTTCCAAAGAGGCACGAGAAGCCATTTGATGGGGCAGGTATTGCTTATGTTTCCTATCTCCCTTCCCCTAATCCGTGTGATAATTTGGTGAGTGGAGCTGAGGCGTGCTTGATGACCTGCGGTGACTGCGGCAACTGCATTTCCACTTCCAGCAGAAACAGGCCTTAGGCAGCTTTCGAAGAGCAGGGCAGGACAGAGGAAAGCAGTTCCTCAGGGGATTTTTGTGGAGGTGTGTAGGGGCTGGAGGTAAGAAACGGATGGCTGCAGAACATGGAGATGAGGCTATTTGGGCTAGAAAGGACCAGACACGCAGAAAGTGTTCTGGTGCTTGGAGCTGCTCTGGAAACCAGAGGCTGGACTGCTACATTCCGCAAAGCCAGCTTGAATATTATAAAAATAGCATAGTCCCAATAACAATACAAGTACATAGCCTTTACTTCATTCTGCTTTGATGGCTTCCCCAAATTCAAGAGGTTGTCAGTCAGCAAATGTGAGGTGGACGAAGACCCCAGAGGCATGGCCATGCAGAGACTGCTTCACCTGAAAACAGAAGTTGTTGAAACTGGGACATACAGTAGGTTGTTTTCTTGTCACAGACAAAGCTGGAATTGTATGAAAACATGGAGCTTTTCACCTGTTTGATGATGTTAAACCTAGGTCTTTTTTTTTTTTTCCCATGGTGACTAAAAACACAGAATAGGTTGGACTGAGTGAGACCTCTGTGTGTCAAGTGATCCACCCCCTGCTTCTCCTTTTAAAGCTGAGCACACCATACCCTCTCCACCTCTCCTTGTATTTCCTATTCTCCACCTCCTTCACCTCTCTCCCATGCACTGGAGAGCCCCAAACTGGGCACAGCACTCCAGATGCAGTCTCACAAGTGCGAAAGAGAAGGTAATCACCACAGAAAACACTGGCTTAATATTATGTGGGAACAAGACAAGAAAGACTTTGCTTTGTTAACGTTCATTATATCCCCTGTCTAAACGACTTTCCCAGTAGCTTAATGCCATCAAGAGTATTAATACATTTAACACTGTTATGGCCAATACTGTTCAGCTCTTGTTTAATCAATGAATGAGAAACAACAGCTTGTGATGGCAATCTTTCACCCAAAGTATGCAGTTGTGCTGCTTTGGGCTGGGATAGAGTTAGTTAGTGCTACTTAGAGTAGCACTCACCCTAAGTTAAAGATTTTTCGGTTTCCCATGCTCTGCCTGTGAGCAGGGGCACAAGAAGCTGGGAGGGAGCATGGCCAGGACAGCTGACCCGGACTAGCCAAAGGGCTATTCCATACCATAGAAGGTCACGCTCAGTATATAAACTGGGGGGAGTTGGCCAGGAGGGGCTGGTCACTGCTCGGGCATCGGTCAGCGGGTGGAGAGCAACTGCACTGAGCATCACTTGTCTTTCTTGGGTGTTAATTCTCTCTCTTTTTGTTATATTCCTTTTCATTACAATTATTATTAATAGTATATTTTATTATTATTGTTGTTGTTACTATACTGCTATGCCACTAGTTTTAAAATTTTATTTTAGTTATTAAACCATTCTTATCTCAACCCACAAGTTTTACTTTTTTTGCCCCGATTCTCCTCCCCATCCCACTGAGAGCAGGGAGGAGCGAGTGAGCAGCTGCGTGGTGCTTAGTTGCTGGCTGGGGTTAAACCATGACAGCAGTTAATAAGAAGAGCAGCATTAGCACAAGCACATCTGCTGAAGTAAAAACATACTCCAGCACAACGTATGCACAATATGGAAAGAAGGCACTCCCTGAAAGTGAAATTGCATATCTAGCCTTGATAATCGAGGGACTGAATGATATTAAACAGTCTCACAGGTAACACATGCAGGGTCTTTGAGCAGATTTCGGATCCAAAACTGGCACAAAAAGATGACAAAAATGCCTTAGTGCATTTCTCCATCACACACCAGTAACACCAGTAAATCTCAACAAGTGGGAAGTGTCTTATGTCAGGACATACGTGGAATACAGTGAGCATTTCTGCAAACCATAAGTGGATAGCAGTGGGGTATGGATTAACATGGAGCTATTTTTAAGGTGTTACACGATTTTGTCTTCTGCTTTGGGCCTATGATCATAAGCCCTGGATGACTCTTCACGTATTCACGTCCCAGTCAAACCAAGCAATGGCAGGAATCTGTGCTCAGCCACTCATGCAAAGCCATTTACACCAAGATAACACATTAAAAATTCTCTTTTTTTCAAGAAAGATACAACTGTGCTTGGTATAAGCAGGTAGGAAAGTGCAGGATGTGTTTAACTATTCCACAACGACAGTGCTAATACTTTGCTTTTCTCTATGGAGATCCCCAAATCCTTTAAAATTATTGACAAATGAATTTTCAAATGGGTAATCAGAAACAATATTATTTTGATTTAATAGCTAAAGATACTAAAGCACAAAGGCATGAAATGTCAGCTGAGGTTTAGGGACAAGCTGAAAATAGGTGACCTAGCATAAATTTGTCCTAGCATAATCGTAATTTCTGGCTGCCTTTATGTACAGAATGATATGATGGTTTCTTTTGATCACAAAATCTATTAAATTAAATGCTTGTGGGTAAATACTGAGGTTTTTTTTCTTGACTTCTCAGGCAAGACTTTTTAAACATTTTTTTAACTTAGATCTGCACAAATTGTTTTTCCTTATTCAGTACATAAAATGCTTGTGAATTATTCAGTGGAATTTTTTGTTCTTGATTAACCATTCTTCGGACTGGGTTTTCTAGATTTCAGCCAATGCTTTCAAAGTGAAATGCTTGAAATTTGTCAATGAAGGCCACATTGAAGCAGATAATTTAGCATTAAAATTTGAAAATGTTGGCTTTAGGTACCGTATAAACCAGATTCTCAGTTTCCAATTTATAGACTTCCTTCCAATTCACATTCTCTTTGGTTATCAGGGCCTAAGAGTAAAAACTCTGCTGGAAAATATCTTTCACCTTTCCAATATTACATTTTTCCCTTTGAATGCTATGGAAACTCCAAATGCTTCGTAAGCATTAGAGTGAAAACAATCATAATGATCCACATGAGAAAAAGTGTGTACTAATTTTTTTGGAAATATTTATGAATACTAATAAATCATTGATTTATGAACTCAATCAAGAGATATATTAAAGCTCATCTGCAGTGTTTTTCACTCTTATTTTTCTTTCTTTGGATGATACTAGTAATATAAAGTACATTATACAGTAATATAATATAGGTTCCCTCTATAGCTGACAGAAAGAATTAAGCGTCTCTAAAGGCGAGCCACGTCAAATGATTTGGGACAAGACATCCATCTCCCTATTGGTAGGTGCCCATCCGTCTTCACTGACCTCATGAATGGTTAGCCTGATAATTACCTGAATCTGCAGTCCAGTTTTGGGGTTGAATTTTATCAAAACTGAAAGCTCTTTCCAAAAAAAATTAAAAGAGATGTGCTGACATATTTCCTGTAAGTGTATTCACAGTCTTGTACTAGCCACTGCACCTTAGCACCCAGGAAATGCTTAGGAGAGCTCCTGGTGTCCAGTTTGGCACTAAAGTTTGTAGTAACACCACCCCTTGATAAAACTTTCAGTGACCTTTGGTTAGCCAGGGGCAGCTGAGTCCCACATACTCATGCTTTTACTGCTGAACAGTGACAGTACAGTATATCTAGACCTAAAGCATCAGTCAGTACTCAACACATTTCAGGAACGTCACCACACTGAGCCTGCTCTTGGCTTTCTACTTAGCTTTCTACAGAGTATGACACCAGCCCGAGGGCACCGGTCCTGCTTTTCAAGTTGCCAAGGGTCTTCAGTGGCTCAGGTGACTGGAAATACCCTCTCACCCAAGGGTGAACACAGTGATTAGAAATTTCTTTTCCCCTCTGGAAATGAAGCTTCCTTGAAAAGAAAGAACAGACGTTTGTGCAGTGGACTGAGTTCTGAAAAGTAGGTGGAAAAAAAGGCATAAGAACGTTAGTTCAGTGAACTGAGAATGTGAAAGCAGCAAGAAGTCTGAATTCAGACTTCTTGCTGCTTTCACGTTAAGGTGCGTTGTATTGAATGCCTATCATGTCTGTGTGCAGCCATAATATACAGTTCAATAAAAAAAAAAGCATGCTCTGTTTTGGCATTTAAAGTACCTTCTCAATCCTATGGTGGTGGTAATTAAAATAATTACTGTTGCATACAGCTAGGATTCAATGGCTTGCATTGCAAAATCAAAATCTCAGTTCCATAGAATTCACATCAGTTGATTTGCCAATAGTCCATTGATTTCTCCCTGAGTTTTACACATGGGAAATGGATGCAGCCATGGAGAATGGCAGTGTTGATATTCGTCCTGCCACTGAAGAACTTTCCTCAGGAAATCCCAGGCTGAGGCTGATGTAGATGATCTGGTTTTCTGGATGTGTTATTTAATCTGCCTCATTTGCTAAGGCTGAAGTGGACAGGCTGCAGCTAGAGAAGTGATTTGCATTTGCCCAGGACTATGTTGGATAAACTAGAAAGGCTTGTGGTGGGCCCTATTAATTGCAAGATGATCCAAATAACAAACTCTTATGTCCATGCTCAGCCTTGCTGCAATCAGAGATTTTACTGGTGTGAATTACACTGCATTGCAGGTCACAACACAAATTTAATTAAATCCTGATAAAATTGATCTGCAGTTCTTGTACTGCTTAAGTCAAGAATAGAAAACTACTGAGCCAGGCACCCAGCTGGAGAAAGTTCTCAAGTAGAAAATTACAACTGCATTTTTAAACATTCATCTTATTTCGTATGCAGGAAAGGCTAATGGGCTGGATCCCTGGCTGCATAGGACAGGTGAGTTCAGCTAACAGTGGTAGGATCACGTTCACATACGCCAGCAGTGGTCCACTCTTTTGTCAAACGGATAAAAGCAGAATTTGTGTTTTTAGGAAATCAGCACTGGCTACAGACGTTAATCATGGCACCGGACCTCAGGCTTTCTGTTATATAAAAGGTCCATACAACTTGTGATGACTCAGTGTTGTTTCTGTCTCCAGTGGCAACGTGACCTCCTTTGGGACATCCAAGAATTATCTCGTTGACATAAGGGACCCACCATTTGCATCAGAGGACAAGTCTTGTGACCACGGCTGGGATTGCAAAGGACAATATTAAAGGCCTGATGATTTCAAGGGAAATCAGACAACATTTCAAAATCTGGCTCCAGGGCTCTCAACACAGCTGGGACATAGCTGAGTCAGACATTAATAAAAAGCAAGTTGTCCCTGGTTTCTAGAGCAGAGGACAGGCACTTGGGAGATCCAGCTGTAATACCAGCTAGCTGGGTGACCTGGGACATTTGAACTCTTGGTCCAATCTGGCTTCAGCAGGGGGCTGACTGAATATCATGGAGCAAAAAGCATGGGGTTTGTCAGCTTCAATGTCAGAGAGCACCCAAGCTGTCATTTTGTGGTAGGTGAGCACCCCAGGGAGCATCCTTGCTAAGTGGTCTGTGACTGGAAGTGGGCAGCCCTCACCTTAAGGAAGACAGCGAGTGTCTACATGTGATGTGTCCCTTCTGTAATAACTTGTCTGTGATTATTTTTCTTTTTATTCATTAGCATGCTGTTTGGTTTGCTCTCTCTGGTCCCCACGCAGGCAGAGCGTCATCCTTTCTTTGCAGAACGAGACTACTTTGCATGTGCTCCGTGAATCCGGATTCACAGTGCCTCATCTTCTACCTAAAATGCTGATGAGCAACTCAGCAGTGCCTCTGACGCAGGTGCCCTCTAAATAACAGATATAAATCAATGGCTATACATTAGAGCTGCAGTTTCTGAGCCTAAGACGTTACCATGACAGCTAAAGGGTTTCTGGACATGCTTATCGCACCCTCTTGTGTTTGTTCACTATAAATGCATGATTTAGTCAGCTTTACACTTGTTCCATATTTTGATGACATCCCAGTTGGTATCTAATGCCAACTTTTCTCCTGGACCTCACGGGTAGAGCACAAAGGACTGGAGAAGAAGGTAAGCCATTTGCGTGGATGGGGATTCTCGGTAATTTTGTAACAGGTAGAGGTTTGATCAGTAAATGGAGCAAATCAACATTTTTTTTTTTTAATTTAATTTTGGTAGCAACCATTAAAATTATGGTCCTTGACATAATTGATTCAAATCACAAAAAATATATATGACCTAGGGAGGAACTTGCATTAGACTATGCAAGCAATAAAAGCATTTGTTTAACATCACTCTGTAACTTATGCACAAGGAATAAATTCACAGCCACTTTGCCTGGCACTTAACTGAAAAGCTTTCCAAGCTGTGATGGATGGCATGTGGGATCTAAAGAGCTTTTCCCGTTCTCCTCACTTCTTCTGTGGTGGGCAGGTTGCCCAAGTCCCTCTCTTCCTTTGGTTTGCACTTTTCCTGGGCAAGGAGGTGATCCTTCAAATAATTATCGATTCTGATACTGCCAGCATAATTTCTTCTTATTGATTTTTCCTTCTACCTTCAGCTTTTTGCAGGTTGAGGCTTTCTAGGGCCATCCAACAGACTGACAGCTTTGAAAGACCAAAGCCAAACATACCCTTTTCTTCTCTGTCATATTAAATGAAATTTTAAGCTTACCTTTACAAAGCTTTACAAACAATAGTAGATTTTTTTTTCCTGCTTTGCCTGCATTGAAATCTCCAGTCCTATAAAATGACCAGGAGGATGACCAGTCTGTGTTTGCTTTGCTGTGCACGTGGATGGCAGACAGTGAAATTACAGGGGGAACTGAGGACAAGAAAAGGTCTCGCACAGATTTTTAAGGCAGATTATTAAAATACACAGTTTCACTGCACTATTGTAATGGTGATGTTATAATGATGAAGTCTCTGAGCTCCTGTTATAAATTGGTAATATTAGGACCCCATTAGAACTGGCCCCACTTTGAAATTTTCCAGTGGGGGAAGTAGATGAATGTGTTGGGAAAACGCTGGCCAAAAAATGTCCTTATTTTCAACCTGTGTTGCTCACAGAGCTTTGGTGACATACAAATGCTTTTCCACCTCCTCAGCCCTATGCTCTTGCTGAAGGTGCTCTGGGGATGTCAGGACCGAGGTGTGCATCTGAATGAAACTGGAGGTTCAGCAGGAAAGAGCCTTACATATTTTGCTTATAGAGAATTAAGAAAACTGCTGGCTGCGTCAAGATCAAAAAGTAAATCTCAGGATAGAAATACTGCTTTGAGCATTGTTATTAAAGCTTGCCAGCTAAACAGGGTATTTTCAGCTGGGTGGGAGCCTGGTGCAGAACTGTGAATTATATACACATACATATACATATATATAAGTAAAAAGTAAGGCGGTTAAATTCAGATAAAATGAATATCATGTGGCATAGCTGTTGCCACTGTTGCTGTGGTAACCAAGCATGACAATGTGTCAGACAACTTAATTTTAGACAAAATAAACTGTTTCTTAAAACTGTTGGAGAAACATATGGATTTTGTCTTAAAATGGACTCTTAAACATTTGCTTTTTGGAAGTACTTAGAGGCAGACCAAATAAATACACATTCACGTCCCAGTAGCTTGCTCAAATGAAAGGGCTTTCAGGTTGCTTTGGGACCATCTTTATTACCCATGCCTCACTTGCTGAAGTATTTTCCTGTACCTTCCCGAACTGATGTGTGGGCCATTTGAGAAGACGATTTGATTTCTTTTTGCTGTGTTTCTTCTGGCTTGCCTGGCCTCCATTCTCAGCACCCTCTCTAAGAGCTTCAAAACTCTCCATTTTTCCACATTTTTTTTCTCTGTAAAGGGCTGATGTAGCTATATACTGAGTTTCCTCCTTAGTGCCTTCACCTTTGATGATAGTTTAATATCTCCAGGCTGCTTCCACCAGACTAGCCTTAATTTTCAATGAAAAGGTAGTACACAGATTGCAAGATAACTCTGGGATATGGGTATGATGACTAAAAATGAATTAATCACTGGATTAGATAATGATGGTTTCTAAGGCAGCAGTGGTCATGACCAGATTCTATGCAGGATAAATAGAGGACAGTCCTAAGTAGTAGTATTTTCACTCAGTGCTTCAAAAGGATGATTTCCCAATGCTGAGAAAATTTATGAGCCAAAGAAGATAGGAATAAAAATAGGGATAGAAAAAACAGATTTTGTTTTAGCAAAGAGATTCAAAATCCAAAAAACCCGCCAAGCCAAGATCAAATAAGAAGAAACTGGTTACCAAAAAGAACACTCTCATCTCAACAAGAAAAAGAAAAGCAGAAACTGAAACAGCCAAACCAAACCAAAACTGAGCAAAACCTAAAACTATAAGAAATGAAAATAAATGGCAGTTGCTATCACCAAGAAATTACGAGATTAAGATAATTGATAAGAGAAGCTGATGACATGAGGGAAAAAGCCATTGCAAGCAGTGTTACAGAAGACTGAACAGTAGTAGAAGCCTTTGCTAGAGACCGCGTAACCTCTATGAATGGTATCAGGGAATATCAAGAAATGTTCCGTAAACATTTCCATCCTGAAAAATGACAAGAGGTTATTATATATTTTCTGTGATGACAGCTCTGTTTGTAAGTGTTTTAGTAAGTCAAGGAATAAATAGCCAAACCTACCAAATCCACCACTTTTCGTGATCAACCAGTTCAGACAACTTTCAGAAGACTCTGACAGAGCTGGCAGAGGAGATGTTTTGCTGTGAATGTTAATAAATCTTTTCATTCCACTGAAATTCCGAAAGATGGAAAGACTATATGTAAGACAATATTGTGTAAGGCACAGAAGAAGCTGGGGACCTGAAAGCTATGACTCCCAAGCAAAATAATGGAAAAGCTTATATGAGATTCGCTTGGTAAAGACTGTGAATATAATTAATGCCAATCAAAACTGCCTCTGGAAAATGGGCCTTGTCAAACAAACCTGATTTCATTCTTTAAGGAGATTACTATTTTGGTTGGAAAACACACTGATAAATGTAGCAGATTTTCCTAAAGCACTCGCCTTCATATTGCACAACTTTTGACTAAAAATACAGCACTACAAAATACCAGTACCCCCTGCCACCTAACTGACACTTTTTGCCTGTGAAGAAATGACATCTTTGGGAAACAAATGTAGAATCATTGATACAAACACAGATTGCTCTGCTGATTACAAGAGTAAAACGCAGGTGACCACAATGTGTGGAGGTCAGACTATATAATTTAATTACAGTCTGACATACGGTCCCCTTGCACCCCTTCTAGCCTTATGCTCCTCAAATAAAGATACTCTCTAACACCCAGCAGGCATTCTGCCTGATTTGTTAAAGCAAAGATCCGGCAAAAAAAAAAGAAATTATAGCCCTGCGTACATAGCGTTAAGCCAGCTCCTACCCTACAGAGTGGTACAAGATAAAGACAGAAAGTAAGATGCTTTGGGGTTGTCATCTCCATTTTTGGGCAATAAGTATGAGAACAAACCCTAATGTCTGATGGCCCAAAGAGTATTTCCAAGCAGTTATGATTAGTGCCATTTTGAACTGTGCTCTCAGGACATCGAATAGTGCCCCAATGGTGCTGGCATCTCCCGAGGGATGCTGTAACGAGACTGAGCATCTCACAGGCAATGCTCAGCGTCTTGCAGGATCAAACCTCTATTTCTCACCAGGAGAAAAGCTAGTCCTAGTATTG
The DNA here is from genome assembly GCA_034782735.1 of Sagittarius serpentarius. Classification (NCBI taxonomy): domain Eukaryota; kingdom Metazoa; phylum Chordata; class Aves; order Accipitriformes; family Sagittariidae; genus Sagittarius; species Sagittarius serpentarius. Next base: position 44,136,985 of record JAVKLA010000053.1, on the reverse strand, counting down.
AAGCCTACATTCTCTCTTGCTTAATTTCTTCCAATTATTCTTAATTGTGCCCCCAGGAGTAGAGCTCTGTGAATAATTGATTTTTATTTTTTTTATTTTTTTTGTTTTCTTCCCAAACTAGGGGGAGGGGAATTATTCAAGGTTGATTGGAAATGAAAAACATTTGGTTTTTCTCAACATGAAAAAGCCCCCCTCCCTGGCATTTTTCAGGTCAAAGAAAATAGTTCTTTTAATTTAAACTAAAGTGTTTTGGTTCTTTTTCTAACTTTTGTAAACAATGAAGTGTAACTATATGCAACCTTAAAGCATCATTTGAAATGTAATAAAGTCAAAACTTGCCATTTAAAAACAGTGAACTGAAACATTTCAAATATAACTGTTTGGAGCAGGGGGTCTGATATGGATCAGGTTCAACCAAAATTAGCGAGAATCTTCATTTCCACTCTCAACATGTGTTTTCTAGTGACTGAACTGTTTTCCCCATTCTCCCTCCCAGATCACCCAATTTTGCTATGATCTTACTTAAAGAATCCTGCCTTTGGTATTGACTTGGTGTTCAGCTTACAGACATGGGTACATTTATGTCCCTTTCCTGAGCTCTCCTTTAGCCAAGCTCTACCTAATTAGTTCTTCTGATCTTCTGTCAGAAGTCAGTCCCTTCTTCCTACTAATCATTTTCCTTCTTGGATTTACCTCCAATTTATCAACATGTGCCTGGGCAGGAACTGCTAAGAAGTGAATGCTGTGTTAAATTTCAAGCCAGCGACAATGTCTACCTTTCACAAATAGCTGGGTTTTGCTGTTTTTCCTGCAATTACCATTTTTGGCTCAGGTTTCTTTGCTTTACCAATCTCATTGAAACACATTTCAAGCTGGCAAAGGTCTGTTTAGCCCTTCTTTTTTCCTAGAAAAATTGTAGGTACCTCATTTGTAGGCACCTCATTTGTAGGCATGGATTGGAAAAGCATGCATCCTGAATGCTCCAGCACCTTTTAGTAGTTCATCGTTTCTGAATATTTTACATTACTGTGTTCACTAAAGTACCTGTTCTTGCCCAACTCAAATATTAATCAAATTTGCCTAAGGCAAAAACTTAATACACATACTTGGTACTTCCAAACATTACTTACGAACATCTGCATGTGTAGATGCCTGAGGCTGTAATAAAGCCAAACCTGTCTATATGAAATACTGCAAGGAAAAACACTGGAGGGTCACCAAATTAGAAAAAGGGAAGAGAAAGAAAAAAGCTACCAACATTTTCCAGCACGTTCAAATGTCAGCTGTGCTCTAATACTCTCCTTCACCCACAATCTCAAAGCAAATTGATTTAGTAAACAGTGAGGGATGGCTAAGGGTTGCATGCTGGGGAGAATCAGGTATGGGAAGAGTTATGAGAAACCTGTGCACGTTTTCATAATTCATCTGAGCAGAGCAATATTTACTGTCCCTCAAGGTGATCCAACATCGGGTCCTGCTGCCAGGATTTAGTCCTTTCAAAAGCACAAGAAGGCTGATGATGAAAGCACTAAACCCGCCAGTATTTTTCTGGCTTTTTCATTAAGAACTGTGTTATCCATGCTCACATGTTTGTTCAGCACACATGCTTCATTGATTTATATTGTATGAACATACCTTAGCTCTGTCCTTAAAACCTCATTAGTGTCTGTGGAATATCCATTCAAATCTGAATTTTATTCATAAATGCAAATTTACAAACATTCTTAATTGTATGTCACGCATCAGTGTAATTACAACTCCATCTCCTCTGTTTTTACATAATGTAGATTTAATATTTTGCAAAAAACCACCAGCCTAGATAAAGCACAATGACTTACCATTTATACAGAGGCAAATGTTTCCCATCATTTCTAGATTTGGTCAATACCTACTGAGAAAGAAGACATCCTGCAATTAACAGGAATGAACTAATAATAGCCAATGCTGTGGCCCTGTATAAAAGCAGCAGAATGTTTACTTTCTAACAGGAATCAGAAAATATTCCTTTGTTTAGGAACAGAAATGCAATAGTACCTTGCATTGTCTACAAAGAACTGATGCCCCAAAGCTTTGCCACTGTTACGTAATATTAAATAAAAAGTAAATGAATAAGAGCCAATTTGGAGTAAGAATAGATAGAATGTCAAGACTTGTGTGATGTTATGTTTCTGGTCTTCATTTTAACATCCTTCTCTGTCATTTCACCTCTCCCATTCCTCTCATGTTCTCGTTTTCTCCATTGACCCTATGTCCTGGTTTCGGCTGGGATAGAGTTAATTGTCTTCCTAGTAGCTGGTACAGCGCTGTGTTTTGGGTTTAG
>JAVKLA010000053.1:44110208-44128198 GCA_034782735.1 Sagittarius serpentarius | reverse complement strand
ACCGACCCCTGAGGAACGCCACTCATCACTGCTCTCCACGTGGACATCAAGCTGTTGACCACAACTGCTTGAGTGTGGCCATCCAACCAATTCCTTGTCCACTGAGTGGTCTATTCATCAAATCCGTATACAGTGGAAAAAACCTGCTGTGCAGTGAAATGCTGGAATAACACTCTGTGAAGCTCTGCAAAGAAAGGACCTCAGTTCCTACTTTCAGAAGGGATAACCTTTATCAGTCCTAAATAGGAAGGATTTCTCTACAAATAAAGTATCCTGAGGGATGGGGGGATATTAAGGCAACTGTTGCCTTCTGCCTTTCCCTTCCTGCAGAGCATCCTGAATCTGATGGCTTTTGGCTCAGGATGCTGCTTTTTAAGAACCTTTTTCTGAAACACCTTGCTCTAGCACGCATTATATACAGCAAACCACATGGCCATTTCGCAGCCTTGGATGCTGCTCTGCCAGGCCAGGTGCTGCAGTGCATCTTGCTCTGCGTCCATGTTATTTTGCTACAACAGATGTTTACAGCAAAATAGAAGCAAATCTTTGCCCTTTTTTTTTACTTTTTTTTGGTCTTTTTTTCTATTTTTTTATCTCCTTTGATCACAAAGAAAACAGATAAAGTGTTTCCAATTGCTTCTCGGCTTTCACATATACATATTCCCCACTAATTTGTGACTTTTGCCTCAAAGTCTTCTAGAGTGTTTAACAGTTTTTGAGTCTTATATAGCAGTGCTAACAAGGAAACAAGATTTCCGGCCTTGCTTTTCACTAAGATGTTCAGCTATGGCTTATTATACCTCACACTGTGAGAGAAAGCTCAGTTCAACAAAGCCTCTGGATGGCACAAGTGGGAAAAGTTTCAGCTACCTCGACTAAATGTCAGAGACTGAGCCAAGGTCCACCAAAATCAATGAGAGCCTTTTTTTCATTGACTTCAATGGGTTTTAGATGGGGAATTAAGTCTCTTCGCTAGAAGCAATAGCAAATTGTCAAACCTCTTCTGCAAACCTACCACAGGGGAGGAACAATGTCCCAGAGCATGTTAATGACAATTGTGTGCACTTGAAAAGGCTGTTTATATCGGACACTGCTGTCTTCAGACTTTTCATACTTTCTGTAAGACATTTCCTTTCATTTCCGTCTTTGGCTGCAGCCTAGTTGTAATATTTGAGGCCCTTTTGCCCCTTGCTCCATTTGTTATGTTCCCATTTTAAAGAGAAATGCTATCTGCACTTTTTTTTATTAAAGGTCACAGTCAAAGTTTGAAACTTGGTCTGTAAATTCCTTCTGGTGGAAAGTGGTTCTTTGATAAGGTAAGGATGGAAAAATAGCAAGTTCTGTGATTCAGTTACCACTTTCAGTGCATCTTTGGGCCTTTCACAAAATTTTAGGGTCCATAACACAGATGTGTAAGACAAAACAGGGATGCAAATTAAATTGAGGACTGTATGATTTAGGGGGCTAGAATCAAACTCCCATTCATCTGCTGTCACAAACAAGTACACCCCAAATCCACAGACATTTAAGACTTTTTATCTGAAATTTTTACAAATACCTAATTTTCTACTTGTGTTTGTAAGTTTATTACTTTTGCCAGAGTGGAAGAGTATGGTTGCCAGTACCTATTTCACATCTAATTCCTATATGAATCCCCAAATTACTTGTCAGCATTCTTCTTCTGACATTGCCTGAGGGCCTCAGTCATTTACACAAAACACCCACAAGTGCCTGGTGAGTCCAGATCTGGGAGTTGTTCCTCTTGAGAAGGAAGCCAGAGAGGGGTCTAACAGACTTGCAGTGTGAATGTGAGATCAAAACACTGGAGCAAAAAAAGAACCCTACAAATCAACCTACTGAACCCAAAATTGAATTGTTACTGCACTTCTCCAGGGTCAGTTTTGTTCTCTGCATGATTCAGACTTTCATCTCCTTTGAGAATACTCTCACAAACCACCAGGCTATAAGTGGAGAAACACAGCAGAGTAAGAAAGGACATGTTTATAATTTTTCTCATTCGAACTTGCCTTCGTTGAGTAAATAGACCGAAATGATCAGGGTGGAATTTCCTAAGAGGTTGAAATAATTTTTTGATGCTGAACTTCCCCGTGGTCCAAAGAAACTCTATTCTCACAAAACAATTTAAGATCTGGAAGATTATGATATCACAAGGATCAGTGAAGACTTCAATGGTCCTACCCAGCATCTATACCTGGTAGCTATAGGATGAGGGGTAATGGTTTTAAACTGAAAGAGGGTGGATTTAGATTAGATGTAAGGAAGAAGTTCTTCACTGTGAAGGTGGTGAGGCACTGGAACAGGTTGCCCAGAGAGGCTGTGGGTGCCCCATCCCTGGAAGTGTCCAAGGCCAGGCTGGATGGGGCTCTGAGCAGCCTGGTCTAGTGGCAGGTGTCCCTGCCCATGGCAGGGGGGTTGGAACTAGGTGATCTTTAAGGTCCCTTCCAACTCAAGCCATTCTATATTCTATGATTCTATGATTCTAAGCATGACAGACATAGGATTACTCAAGACGATTTTCTGCTAAAATTTAGCAAAAGAGAAGAAATTAGAAGAAATTGAGTTAAAGTCAACAGCTGAGTTATGTGGTTCCTTGCTGACAAATTCTTTGAGTACATTGTAATTGTGATGATTATGCACAGCAATAACATTCTTTGCCCTTATTAGCAAGCAATAAAATTAGAGTAAGCATGTAAAAAGGCTTCTAGGGAGTGGGGAAGGATGTGGTACAGTGGCCAGTCCTTGGAGGGAGACTGAGAAAACCCATCTGCTTGAAGGCAGGATGAAGCCATTGGGGCAAACTGTAGAGGGAAAGGATGCACTGGGAAGCCAGGTCTGAAATGAGAAATAGGAGGATATTTCGGCATGGAGGCTAGTGCAAAAAATTACAGAGAGCAACATGCCAACTGATGTCCATTGTTCACCCTCCACTTCCCAGCCTTCACTATCAGATACATCAAGACAGAGTAACACCGCAAGTAAACTTGATAGCTACATTGTTGTCCAAGGTGCAAGCAGAGGCTGAGTGATGAAAAAGGGATAATAATTTTCATTGCCGTTATAAGGACAAAACCAATGTAGCATGAAAAAACACGGGAAAATATTAAGGCTTTTTGACCCAACATGAACTTTTCTGTAGAAAAGTTTTCATAAATCTTGAAAACACAAGCAATAATTCCAGCACACTTCCAAAAATGTCTCTTAGTTACAGTTAAAAGAAATATTTGCCTTGATTCTTATTCTTTTTGGCATTTGGGTCTGGCCTGAGGGGCTTTATTTTTACGTGCACTAAATTTAGAGCCCCTTGACACAGCCAAAACAGTAAATACGAGCTTAGCATGCATGAGAGTTGGGCCATGTGTGAAGAAAGAAGAGTTTTTCTGGAGATCTCTAACACAGAAAGGCTCCCTTCTGTCTTGGACTGCACCAAAGCATCTGCTGTGCACCTGGCTGTTCAAGAACCATTTAGGCCAGAGGGCAAGCCAAAAGACTGTCCACAAGTCTAAAGTATATTGCGAGCATACTACCGTACTTACTGTTAGCATCAGAGTAAAATGCTGTGCCTAACGCTTTGCAGGGTGAAGGATTATTCAGATACACTTTCCCCAAATTTATAATTCCCTTGCATGGATAACTAAAAGAAAATATGCTTAAAGCAGAAAAATCAGCTGATGAGTAATTCCTGCTTCAAAATGAGAAAGCAATAGCTATTACCACTCTCATGTTTTGCTCTGTGGGTTTCCTCTACAGGGCGGTATTAAACCACTAACTGTTCTGCCTAATGATAATAGCCACAAAATGAATTTCTTCAGACTGGCACTTACAATTAAATTTAACTGAGGTCTGACATGATTAATGAAACCATGGAAAAATGTAGTTCTCTCAGTCCTAAAACACACATACCTGATCGTATCAGAGCAAAATGAATTAAATCCCTAATAGAACACACAAAGTCACAAACATCAACACAAACATATTTTCCATTGTGGTCTGTTGCGATAAAGAGGATTTGTATACTTCAAACATTCCACACAGATATACTGGAAAATAAATGGAAATGGTGTTTATGATATTAGTGATCATGAGTAGAAGAAAAATTTGTAGAATAATTGACAGAATAATTTAGCACAGAGACTAAATTGATCAAGTAGCTTGTAAATCAATGTAATATGTGTAAGGCCATCTCTGTGTAGGATTATTAGATGAAGACGTAATAATACACTATGTTATCTCACAATGCTATGGATCCAACACAAAGCCTATTAAAGTCTATGCAAATGTTTCTATTATATTCAGTGGTCTCCCTGCTGATTCATGAGAAAATCTGATTACAAGTTCACAAAAAATAAATATTCCCCCTCCAAAGCCAGATTATTCATAAGCAACTCTGAGCAGTGTAGTGGAAGAAGTACCTTGTCACCTTAAAAAGTATATCTCTCTATTAGATGGAAAAAATCACATGGAAAACATTACAGTTGAAAGTCTGTCAGCCTGAAACTAGAAAATGCAACTCATCTGATTATTTTTGCCATCCAAATCTACCCTATTTGAACACATGCACTGGGAAAACAAAATCCCAAGGCTGAAATAACCCAGGAGTTGAATGGATCTGACTGTGATATGCTGCAAATGAACCCTACACCACAACTTAGAATTCAGTCTGTTCAGGTGAAGGTAAAAAATCATTAGCTGTTGACAAATAACTATTAGGTCTACATGAAAATGAGCTCAGGGGTCTCAGTGCAACTCCTACATCATAATCTGCTAATCATGCTTATACCTTCTTGGTTTCCAAGCACCTTGTAATCTTTATAATGTGTTTATCTGCATAACACTTTTGTGAGACAGTGATGGGCTATTTCATCCTGCTTTACAAATGGAGGTCATGTAAATAGGTCTCCACCGGTCTAGGGACTTCTCTGTAAAGGGCTTTTGCATTCAACCGTGCAGCATCTAACTTTTTGATAGTTTTTCCTGTACATGAGAGAGAAACGCCAGCACAGTAAATGATGAGTTGTGTCCAATACAAAGTAGAAAATGTGTAGGAGATATGTGGGGCTTAGATGCCCCTTAGGTACCACTACAACTTTTTGCTTGGGTTTTGTTATCTATCGAGCTGTATGGAGCTCACCAGTGGTCACCAAGGATATAAATAAGTTTCTTAAAAGAAACTCCCAGGGACTGAAGACTGATTTTCCTGTCAGAGACATGGTGGTCACAACGTATGAAGAAACTGTACTTTTGTGTGGATGACTTTGCTCAGTGCTTGCTCAGGTGTCAATCTGACATTTCTCGTAATTCTAAAATTTATTTTAAATGGACAACAAGGAATAAAGGATCTAACTGCCTGTGCCCAGAGTCCTTCCACTAGCTGACATGAGACTGCTGAAAATGCATTAACTACATGTCATGTCTGTGCAATGAGACACCAAAATCAGGCTTGACAAATCATCAAGTTGTCATATCAAGCCAAAGAAGGTTCAAGGACAGGCTTACGTTGGTGGGGTTTTTTTGCAGCTTTTCAATTTTTCACCATTTTATTTTATTTTTTTACAGTTATTTTCTAGCTCATGAGGCAGTGCAAAGGACCCTGGAAAACGGCGTAGTGCTCTCTCCCCCTTGGTGTTATTTATGGGTCTATTGCTTGAAACATTCATATAGAGAGGCAGAATTATTCTTCTCTCTCTTATTGAAGATCAGGAGAAATCTGTAAACTAATGTTAACAGGAGCAATGAAGCTTTTATCTGGATAGCTATGTCCCGGGAACACTCACAGAAAGAGAATCCTTTGAAGAAAGTCATCTCTAGGAGGAAATTATATTCTGTTTGTATCTACTGTAATATTCAAGGCGAAACTCAGGAGCCATACCCAATATGGCAGTGGTGTCTGAAATCACACGGAAACCCTGCTTGGCTGCAGTAGGATGATTCCTTGTACCATCTATGAGCCCATGCATTTTGCATTTAATAAGACAGCATTTAGGCAGCTTTCCCTGGTGCAACTGTGGTTTAGGCTAACTGTAGGGTCTTAGTCTAGCAAAGGGTCATTTCTGGTCTTGTGGAATCAGCATCTCTCAGTATTATTTTACTCACAGATTGTGCGCCTGACATCTGGTCTGATCCAGGGTGGTCATTTTTTTGTCTTTCCTATATTTTATGCTGCAGTCAAATCCTAACTTGCTTGCAAGCAAATGAAAAGTGAAAGGATTCTTCTATATTATTTATATTACTTTTCCCTTCTTTCAGCCCTAGTCCCTTTCCTGTTTTTTTCCTTCACCCTAAGCTTTGTTAGTCTCTCTTCTGCTTTGTGCTATACCTGTTATTTTGGGTTATGTCCACCCTCTATGTAATTGCTTCTGAAAGGCTTAAGGTAAACACAGAAGAGCAGACTGATAAACAATTGCTGTAAGAAAGCCAAGTATAATAAAAGCTAGCAGCATGGAGCAATATTTGGGAGTAGGATGTAATTTTAAAGGTCAATAATGCACCAAGAAAATTTTGCCTGAAGCACAGCTCACATTGATAACAGAGAGTTGGTATCTTTGGATTCTTTGGCTGCTAAATGAGTTTAACAGTCTGCCTCTGAGTTTATCTTTCTATCTCCCATTGATTCAGGCTTGCTTGCTTTTGCTCACTCTTTCTTCCCCCCCACCCCTCTCCCTCCCTCCCTCCCTCCCTCCCTCCCTCCCTCTCTCCCTCCCTCTCTCCCCTTTCTGTATTTCTCTTTGTCTTTGCCTATTTTTCTCTCTCTCTTTTTCTTCCTTTCTCTATACCAGATTTATCATGGTTTATAGTTTCACTTAGAAAATCTTGAAACACACCTCTTTAGTATTTATTAAAATTAATTTTCATGTTAAGCCTTCTGCAGAAAACACATGTTGGATCAGTCCTTTGACAAATAGAGAGTAGGTTTTTAATTTCCAGGTTGTGCTGCCTGTGGGATAAGTATCTGTATTATAACAGCTCACTTTTCTAGTATCTCTTTTTCTCTGTGATCTGAGAACAAACTGCTTGGACGTTCTGTGTTTGTTTCCCTTATCCATTGTGGCAGTTGCAGCTGAAGTCTTAGACTGAAATTGTCACAGAGAAACCATTGTCTCTCTGGGTCTTCGAGTCCTACAAGGATACTGCCAACAATCTTAAAAGCAAGGAAAAACATGAATTCAAGAGAACACGGTTTTAAAGGCTGCATTACACTATAATAAGTTCTAAACTTTTAAGATAATAAAGCCCCTGACTATAAAGATACAGTTATGCTTGCCCAGATTTTTCAGCAGTCACTAAGGATTCCCCTGCTCTTCATTTCTAAGCTGGTGTCATGAAGAAACGTCATTTTTGGAAGGTGCGTGCTCAAATTCATATTTTTGCTAGTTGAGCTCTTCCAATTATGTCTTGGAAATCACTGATTACTGCTCCAAATTTGGCAAAAACCTCCTAATATAGTAGCATGACTTAAAGGAAATCTACCGTTTGTTCTAAAATTGTTAAAACTTTGTTGATATTTCTTTTCACTCAGGGAGCAAAAAGCCCGGTACAAATGCAAGCGAGTAGTCAATAGATTTTCATTTTGACAAACCCAAGGTTACATTTGCAAACTCTGCCTGCTACTCTGCTGTTGTCTGTCTATCTGTCTGCGTGGACAAATTCCCACACTGGCAAGCTCAAGTAAAAGGTGGATGAGAAGAGTAGGGTCTGCCTCTCCCCCTTGTGTGGTCAAGTCCGCTGGGGTTTTTGTAGGGTATCGTGTTTGGTCCCGTATGAAACCCATTCGGGACTTAAGCTGTGCATCTATAAATGACAGCACAAGTTGCTAGGCAGTGAGGAATTATGCAATTTTCTTCACGTGTTTATGCAATGCTCCCCCCATGCCCTATGCAGGCCAGGATAGAGTGGCTGCAATTAGGACCTCTCGGGCAGATCCTTGGCAGGCTCTGTGTTTACAGGATCCATGATAAATCATGATGGTTTTTCTTGCCCAGGTTGTAAAAAAGATAACAGAAAATGATTGCACTAGGACTTTCTGGCTTTTGCATTTATAGACTCCTGAGCTATAACGTCATATATTTTGGAGACACAGACCACAGCCCTATAACAGACTTTATGCTATGGGTTAGGCTTACAGCACTAGATTTTAAGTACTGGAGCATATGCCATCAAATGCAGCCGCATCTGGGGCTGAATACGGGAACCTGTGCTCCCCTCCTAACTGCTGTATAGGACAGACTTAACATCGTTCACACAGCAACACATGCTGCTATTTTGATACGTGAAATGAGTGCTGTCCATGAGCACATCTGATGCTTTATTATCCCTAAGACAAAATCAGCAGCATCCACAGCTCCATGGGGAGAATTGGCATGGGGGAGAGGGGGTAGATGTGTTTTTAATGAAGACTTAAGGCAGAATTCTGATCCAATGAAAAAAATCCCTCCATAAAATATTGAAATAAACCCCATTATTATTACAAAGTTTGAACGTGAATGCTACAGGTCTCCTTGGGGAGATTTTTGAGACTTTCCCTCACACAGGGCTGGTATGTCTCTGAGCCTCTTCTCCTCAGTCTTCCCCAACCTTATTTCTGAAAATGAAGATCAGGAAGAGATTGCTAGCTCTTACCACATTTAACATACAAATACAAAAGGCAATTAATACCATCAGCTGCAATTAATAGTGCTAAAAGAACAATGCCCAGGAGGCAGCCACATATGGATCTCAACACAAGCTGATGACTTTAACAAAGAAGGACTATTTTCTGGTATTAACTAATTATGTGTTGCTCTAGGTATTTTCTCTCTTTTCTTGCAATGTAACATGTACCACAAGCAGGAAGTAAGACTTTCATTTTTCCCACTCTAGAGCTCTAATATTAAAGCACAACCAGTACTAACAGGCTAAAGTTAAACTTTGGCAGTTTGCAATTACCCTTATATTGAAGCCAAAAATTTCCTGTGTATACATCTTATTGCCTGTTCAACCTCATTTCATACTTCCACTCTTAGTTCAATAAAACTCAGCAAAAAAAACCCCTCTTGCTTTATTTGCATTGTTTTTCCCTCTGTTGGTTCTCAAATAATGTGAATGTGGACACACGACTTAAAGCACTGGATTATCACTCACTGGCAGATCCCTGACAGCCACCAGTTGGGTTCTTAGTCCATTTCAGTTGCAAAATAAAACATTCTGGCTTGAACTGCTTTTGTGGTGGTTTTACTACATAATTCAGTTTGGCTAAGAGTATTCCAGCTATTATTACGAGATGGTGAATTAAACCAGCATGTTATGCTGTTCAGGATGGCCTTGTATGATATAACCTTCTGGAAGGACTCTGCTGCTTTATTTCTCTAAGATTTCATGATAGAAAATCCTAGCTGATCAATCCATTGTTAGTACCCCATACTTCCCACTCAAGGACACAATTTATGTGCATATTTTGTATACAGCGTGTGCATTTATGCAATGGTGAGGACCACAAACACTATCTGTACATATGGGTGATTAAATATGGGGTCTTAATCTGGAACTAAATTCCAACTCACATTACAGACGTGACCCGCAAGGCAGGACCCCAGCATCACTTCTCCAGTGCAGAAGAAACTCTAAAGCAATCTACCTTACATCAATCTAGGTTCACCTTTTCCTTCTTTTTAAATCAGTCCCTTCACCTTAATCAATAATTTTTCATGCTTCTTTTTGGGTATCATTTGTTCTGTCTCTTCCTGGCGTTCAGGCATCCTGAACTAAGACAGAACTATTCAGCTTCCTGCATTGCAGCTCTGAATAAGTGAACCTAACAGCTTTAATATTTATTAGCAATTTGTATTCACTTAAACACAGTCGCGTTGCTAAAAAGCAGCCAGATACCGCTTTTTCATGTCCCCAGAAGTGTTTCTTATCTCCGCTAAATATTTGGGGCCAGGCTGAAATAAGTGGGTGTTTTGCTATTGATTCCAAGAGGCCTTCAGTTTGGCTGTCACTCCCTTGATAAAAGCAATATCACATTTTCAAAATTTAATGACATAAACATGCTTTTATCACACGGCTTATCATCCTCCTCTCTACTCTGTCTACTTTTTGTGTAACAGGTTCTGCAATAGTACCCAAACCTAAAGAAAGATAAACAGAGCAGGAGTTAAACCAAGACGAAGAGCTGCTTCCTGCAACAGCAAGACTCCGAGGGTGACGCAGAACTTGCAGCTCTGTGGAGGTGACTTCGGTCCTTCCACTGGCACAGAGATGTCTTCCCTTGTCTTTTCGTTGCCTTAGTCTGGTTTCCGCCACCCAGGTTTGCTGTCTTTTGGCCAGGAATCTGCCCAAAGAGGCTCTTTGTCACTCTGTGCCAGGGACCATTTTACACCTCAAAGACTCCCTTCTCCTTTTCTGACTGACCTTCACTTCTCCCTGTCCAACAGAATGAAAACTCTAGCATTTACAATCCGTATTTACAGTGTCATAAAAGATATCTTGCTGAGGGACATACGTTCCCTGGTATGATTCTGTTTAGGGTAATGGGAATCCATTGTGCAAGAATATAACCCTCTGATTTTTATCTTATGTCCTTGTCTTCCCTTTGTGTCCCACAGTATTTTAATTAAGCTGTAATTTGGAAGCGCTCTAAACCAGGGATATATCTGTCTTTGGTCCTGTAAAATACTTTATAGCATGTTATAAAGACAGACAGAAATTTTGCAAATCACTCTGCTGGCATGTCACCAATATGCTGGAGGTAAGATAACAGTGAGCTCAGGAAATGCATAGCTGTATGAAATCTAGTTTGTTTTACTGAGATTTGTTAATATCTCTTAAACCTAGTGCATTTAGTCTGTGCCCATCTAAAGGACTTTCTAGGACAGAGGTGGGTAGAGTTTGAAAATGTACTATTATTCCTTTCTTATTAATTCCATTGGTGGCATCATATTATTCTCAACAGCAACTATGATTAGGTTTATCCCACACTGATCCAGAAAGGGGAAACCAGACCTTAAAAATGTGCTAACTTTCTCTTGAGATGATAAGGAATGAATTAAAGAAGGAATAAGGCAGCTGGAGAGAAGAAGGAATATAAGAAGGGGTATTCATGGCCTAAGGAAGAGCTTTAGGAAATGTCTAAGGCTACACGGGGATACTGATCTACTGGAACAGGATAAAGACAGAAAAGAGCCAATCCAAATTCGGAAATTAATTCAGAATAATGGCTTTTACATGGCATTTAACATACAAACTAATAATGCCAACATGCAATTTTTACATTCTCCCACCTGCTCTCATGGGAAAATCACAGGACCTAAGCTTGAGACAATTCAAGGGTATAACAAATCCAACTAAGAACGGCTCCAACAGACTTAAACTGCTGGAGAGGGGTAAAACTTACCTCACCTTTCTTCTATTTGAATTATTTGATTTCCACTGAGACACACTCAGCACAAGCTGTGTGACATTTTGCTTTGGAAAAGGAAAACAAAAAATAAACACAGGAGGCAGGGAACATATGTGCATAATCACTACTGCATTGGTCATTTATCACCAGGGATATCATTGCATGAAAGCCACCATGCTTCAGCTTGAGCCTACATGTTCTGAGTGTAGATTAAAATCTCTTGTGCTAAACCTAATCACTGCAGATCCTGGTGGGTTCAGGGGTAAAAGATAAACAGGGCAAACTTGCATGGACAAAGAGAAGACTGCAGTGCATTAGGCTGTAGGTTACTGAAGTCCTTTTACTGAACATAAAGTTTTAGTTATGTTATAGAAAAGGGAAGGGAAAGCTGATTTTCTGATCATCTTTGGCTCCATAGTACTGTTTCCTTATCACATTGACCAGAACTGTCTCATCAGGGTTCTTTTGCCTTATCTATTGTTCTGTTAATATCTATATATTCTATCTATTATCTTAGTGTTAACTCACAATTTATCAGTGGCAGAACATTTATTGGTCTTTTCTGAATGACATTCAGCACTGTGAGCACATTTGGCCCTCAAGTATATACTAGTGTAGAAATAACCGTGCATTTTTTGACATCAGTCACCTCTGTGTCCTCTCTGTATTTGGGATCCTATTCTCCAGAGCCTCCTCTTACCTTTCCAAAACTATATAAACCAGAGAGGAGTTATAAAAAGTTCTAATAGGCATGCTAGAAAGAGCTTTAAGATAGCTAGAGTCAGAGGCAATGGCAATCTGGACAAGAGGGAGGTGAAATTCAGGTTGGAGAAGTGAGATTGCGGCAATTAAAAGGGAGGGGAAAGCATGAAGAAATGGACTCAATCTGCAAAGAAAGGTAGGGAGGGACACCTTTTAAATATATTAGCAGTTTACAAGTGCCTCCAGCCTCTCTGGTAGAATTGAACATGGCTACTAGTTTCCTCAGCATGTGCACGTTCTGGGGAATGACACGTTAATTAATACTAAATATCTAACCCATGGTCTGCCTCAGCTTTCAAAGCACATTATAAATATTGGCAAGAAAGATCATTAAAAACAACACAGATCGAATGTTCAGCTTGATTTGTAGAAATTGCCTAGTAGCAAAGGTGCTGTGAAGATGGATGAGTTTGTTAAAAGGGAAGACGATTTCAAATATCATTTCGTAAGGAAATGAATAGCTCTTTCCTACCTCTGCAATGTGGCCGCAAACACATGCATACAGAGCAAAGGGAAAAAAAAGAAAGCAAGCTTTTCTCATTATCATGGGAAGCTCACAGACTACTAAAAAATAGCATGTGTCTAGTGCTGCCTCTTGACAGAAATTTTTCAAGGGCTGGACCACCATTACCAGCAATTTCTCGGACTCCTCTATCATCCTTTCCTGTCCACTGCTCTCTGCTCCACCACACACTGACCTGTCTCTATCTCTTACCACCTACTCTGATGGGCAGGGTGAAATCTAACAGTAGAACCCAGGAAACCTGCCATTTTCCTTCCCTGGGGCAATGTATAATTAGAAGTCTTTTGGTTTAGGATATTTTAAATCAGATGATTAAGCATTTGAAACATTTAAAAGGGAATTTTCAGACTGCCTGGAAGACTTAGGAGAACATGTTCTTTTAACAACCAGGGGTGCAACTGTGAAGCCACATGTTTTTATACCTCTGATCTTATTTTGAAGATCTTTAATTTCATAAAGCTGAAAAGTTATTTAGACTCAGAATCACAGAATTACTGCATCAGAGAACCACAGAAAGGCTGAGGTTGGAAGGGACCTCTGGAGGTCATGTTGTCCACACCTAGAGCCAGTTGTCCAGGATCATGTCCCGATGACTTTTGAGTATCTTCAAGGACGGAGACCCCTCAACATCCCTGGGCAACCTGTGCCAGTGCTCAGTCACCCACACAGTCAATAAGTGTTTCCTGATGTTCAGAGGGACCCTCCTGTGTTTCAGTGGGTGTCCACAAATCTCTGGTCTTGTCACTGGGCACCAGTGGAAAGAGCCAGGCTCCTTTCTCTTTGCACCCTCCCTCTATTTATACACACTGATGAGACCCTCTCCTTCTCTAGGCTAAACAGTCCCATCTCTCTCAGACTTTCCTTACAGGAGAAATGCTCCTGTCCCCTCATCATCCTAGTGATTCTCTATGTCTACAGCACTGTGGAGCCCAGAACTGGACACAGTACTCCAGGTGTGGCTTCACCAGTGCTGAGTAGAGGGGAAGGACCAGCTCCCTCAATCTGCTGAAAACACTCCTCCTAACGCAGTCCAGAATAATGTTATCTTTCTTTCCATCAAGGGTACCTTCTGGCTCATGGTCAACTTTGTGTCTACCAGGATCCCCAGGTCTTTTTGGGCCAAGCTGCTTTCCAGCTGGGTAGGCCCCAGCACATACTGGTGCCTGGGGTTATTCCTCCCCAGGGGCAGGACTTTGCGCTTCCCTTTGTGGAACTTCATGAAGTTCCTGTCAGACCATTTCTCCAGCCTAGCGAGGTTCCTTTGGATGGCAGCACACTTGGACCCAGTGGTTCAGTCAGTATTCAGTCCACCTCACTATCTGCTTATCACCTCACTATCTGCTTAGCCAGTCCATACTTCATCGGCTTCTCTATGAGGATCTTATGGGAGACCGTGTTGAAAGCCTTATGGCCTGGGGAGACAATGTCTAGGTAGACAATGTCCACTGCTCTCCCCTCATCTATCAAGCCAGTCATTTCATTGTAGAAGTTTATCGAGCTGGTCAAGCATGACTTTCCCTTTGTGAATCCATTCTGAGTACTCCTGATGCCTTCATGTGCCTGACTACTCCTGAGGTCCTTGATGCGACTGGAAATGTTTTCCAGGATTAGCTGCTCCATCACCTTCCCAGCGATCGAGGTGAGGCAGGCTGGCTGGCTTGTAGTTCCCTGGGTCCTCCTTCCTGCCCTTTTTGTAGACAGGAGTGACATTTGCTCTCCTCCAGTCCTCAGGCACTTCTTCCAATCACCCCAGTCGTTCAAAGACTGTTGATAGTGGCCTTCCAGTGACATCAACCAGCTCAGCGCTCATGGGTGCATCTCATCAGAGCTCATGGACTTCTTCAAGTCCAATTTCCTTAAGTATTCTCTAACCTGATCTTCTTCCACCAAATGCATGTCCTTTTTGCTCCAGACCTTATCCCTGGTTTCTAAGTGCTTAGATTTCTAAAGGCTGGTCTTACCAGTAAAGACTGAGGCAAAGAAAGCATTTGATACCTCAGTACCATGAGGAAAACCTTTCCTAGAATTAAATGAAGTTCATATTCACAGCTACATCCACCCAAGATGATGTTTTTACTTAACGTCCTGACCTGTTGAGGGGACACTAGAAGTCAGGATTTTTGTCTATACCTTTTTTTTTTGAGGTCACCATAGCTCTTTCTGCCAAAATTCTTTACTGTTTTTATCCTCAACTACATTTTCTGCCTTGAAATTGTGGCAACATCCAGACCCTCTTATAAAAAAAATTTTTTCTCCTCTGCAGTCTCCTCTGCACACATAGAAAAGTTTATTCATCAGAGAAGTTTACATGACTTTCAAATTTTATTTCATGCCCCCAAACTCAGTAATATTGTTGTAATTGACTTAATCAGCATCGCTCTTCAGGAAATCTTGATGCTGTAATTCTGATGCAGAGAGAGAGACATGGCAAATTTATCCAAGACCAAGATTTGCTATGAAATCTCTAATGCTCTTTTGATCAGTTGGAACATGTTTTACAGTTTCACAGAAATAAACTGATACATCATAAACTGTATGGAACTATTTTTTTTATTATTATTACAGAGAGTTCACATAACAGACTCTCTAACATATTGTAAGGTAAGACTGTCAAAAAAATTTAAGGATATTTAGACTCGTAGTTTTAAAAAGAAAAAAAAACTACCCACACCCTCATTCTTATAATTTATGTGTCATTCCTTGCAACCTTCCACTCTTTTTCCTCCATAAAGTCTCTCTTCCTATCTTCCCAATGGGTTTTATGAAACTGCTGTAGTATATAAAATATGGATTTTAGTACCATTTGGATAATATTTCCCTTCTCCTCCAATTATGGGACAGATATTTTCCCAAGACAATGTAAAATAACACAGATCTTCAGATGACAGTCTGGCAATAGCTCAAAATCTGGGAAGGAAAGACAGAGAATCCTTTGGGGAAACTGATGAAAATGTCAAGGATACAGAAGGAAACAGATAACGTCTCCATTGCTGAAACATGCTCACCGACTGATAGGTTACTTTTTGCTGTGGATAGAAATGATTGCATAGATGTTGAACATCATACAGAAAATGGATGTGCCCACTCTGGGATCTCAGTCTCACTGCTTTTAAAATACCATGGAAGCTTTATCACAAACCCATCCATGACTTTGACAGTGCTAAATATGCGGCTACAAAACCCAAAATCAATAGGCTGGAAGGTGAACTAATCCTTCAAACCAGCCCTGGCTGTCATAGTCACTACTGTGTGACCACATCCTTGTAGCTACATCTGCAACGATCCATGCAGAAAACTTCCCTGTCAGAAACACTGAGAAGTTCAGCGTGAATTCAGAAGCCAGAATAGAGTCAATTATTTGCCTTGCAACAACATATTTCAGGCTTTGAAATGTGGAGAATCACCAGAAGTAGTGAATAGGGCTGCCCTGAAAACCAGACACACCTTTACTTTTCTAGAGCGCTTTGAGGTGTCTTGATTAAAGTGCTGTATATGTTAAATGCAATTACATCTAAATATTTGGGAGGTATTATACTATTAAAATTATTTTTATTTTCCAGAAAGGTTGCAGAATCAAGGCTTTCATTATCTGTAACCACTTAAGATTCCAAGTTACTTTTGCTAAAGAGGGAATGATAGCTTTGGTGTCTGGGCTAAGATCCAAATGAGTAATTACATTCTGCAAGCCTACATTCCTCCTCAAGTTTTATATTAGATGAAGTTCTTTTCACTTAGCAATGTTTCTTTTTAAAGACTGATGTCTTCCAAGCCAGAGGCAGCTGTATTTCACTGATGGGTGAATAATTCCTATGTAAACATAATTTGAATAAATCAAGTGCTTTGTGGTTTTCAAACTGCAATGTCCACTCCGGTTCATGTTTTTCATTTGTTACATGCATGGAATAAAAACCTGTAACGCAAACAAAACAAAAATCCATCAAATCTTTGATTTCAGGGAACAGCCTAAGCACAGCCAATGGGGAAAAATGCTCTGGGCAATTCACATTTACTTTCAAGTGTTTTGTTCATAAATAGCTTTTAATGAAATGGCATTAAACCGAGTATGATGCATGTAAAAATAAAATGGCTATTCACCTGCTGAAAATCCCATTAACAAAACTCCAAATAAGATGAACTGAAATTAAAAAATCTGTGAACTTCTTTGAGATATATTTTAGTAGTCTCCAGCCCAGTAAATAATTAATTGGTATGAGTTTTTGCTTCTCTTCAGAAATATAAACTCAGCAGCATAGATTAAATGTGCTTTACTTACTGATGATTCTCAATGCATCAAAGCTGAGGGGTGCTAAGGCAGAAGAGCTAAAATGAGTAAGTAAAAGGCAACAGTGAAATTGTCAGGCTATACTAACGTGTTTGCAGATCAGATCTTGAACTTAAAATACAGTTCAGTTCACAATGTACTGTTCAGAAAGCTGCTGTTGGCAATCTGCAGAATATTACTCAGTACTATGTTGCTATGTCCAATGTTTTATTTCAGATGAATAGTTACAGTCAGAGAAACAGTGAGTAGTTTCCTTTACATGTTTTTCCCATGAATAATCCTCTTAGAAGAAAGGGAAAGCTACTCATACAGCTCTGCTAGGGACAGGAAACTCCATCCCTTTTTAGGATGGGATCCATACATAGATCCCACAAGGAAGAAAAAAGAAAAAATCATAGAATAATAGAATGGTTTGTGTTGGAAGGGACCTTAAAGATCACCTAGTTCCAACCCCCCTGCCGTGGGCAGGGACACCTTCCACTAGACCAGGTTGCTCAAAGCCCCATCCAGCCTGGCCTTGGACACTTCCAGGGATGGGGCACCCACAGCCTCTCTGGGCAACCTATTCCACTGCCTCACCACCTTCACAGTAAAGAACTTCCCTACATCTAATCTAAACCTACCCTCTTTCAATTTAAAACTGTTACTGTTTGTCCTATCACTACACTCCCTGATAGGCCCTCCCCATCCTTCCTGTAGGCCCCCTTTATGTACTGGAAGGCCGCTATAAGGTCTCCCCAGAGCCTTCTCTTCTCCAGGCTAAACATTCTGAACTCTCTCAGCCTGTCTTCATAGGAGAGGTGCTCCAGGCCTCTGATCATCTTCGTGGCCCTCCTCTGGACCCTCTCCAATAGGTCCATGTCCTTCTTATGACGAGGGCCCCAGAGCTGAACGCAGTACTCCAGGTGGGGTCTCAACAATGCAGAGTAGAGGGGGAGAATCACCTCCCTCGACCTGCTGGTCACACTGCTTCTGATGCAGCCCAGGGTACGGTTGGCTTTCTGGGCTGCGAGTGCGCATTGCCTGGTCAT
>JAVKLA010000053.1:44098738-44109824 GCA_034782735.1 Sagittarius serpentarius | reverse complement strand
ACCGACCCCTGAGGAACGCCACTCATCACTGCTCTCCACGTGGACATCAAGCTGTTGACCACAACTGCTTGAGTGTGACCATCCAGACAACTCCTTATCCACCAAGTGGTCCAACGATCAAATCCATGTCTCTCCAAGTCACAGACAAGGATGTCGTGCAGGACAGTGTCAAATGCTTTGCACAATTCCAGGTACCTGACATCAGTTGCTCTTCCCTTATCCATCCATTTCCATGTGCCCTAGCACAGTTTCCAGAAGGATCTACTCCATGAAATAGAAAAGAAAAAAGAGAAAAAAAAAAAAAAAAAGAGGGGAAACTAGTGCTATGAGAATAACTCCTTACCCAAGGTGTGTTGTCTGCACCAGGTATTTCTCTGTGATAAGGGTGGTCTTGCTTTATTCCTTCTCACCTTGGATATGCACCCTACTCATCCCCATTCAACCTCACCCAGGCCAGGAGCACGCCGCTTTCCCGTGGTGATATCCAAATGAGTCTGCCCACTAGCACTGCTCTGATACTGTTTTGCTGAAAGGCATAAGTTTGTTGGACTAAAAACTTGAAAGTTAAGCAGAATAAATCATAAACAATGTTATTACTGCAAAATAGTTCTTACCAGGCTGAACCTTGTTATTGCAAGATATTGATTAGACCAGTCAAATCTCTTATAGCTCAAAGGATTTTACATCATTTACAGTAATTACAGTGTCTTCCTAACAGGTAAAGGTATCTCTGAACTCTCTGAAGGACTTCCTGGATGGGCAGAAGTGAGTGATAATTTCCCAGTTACTTTTGTGAAGCCAGGATTTTGTCCACTTTAGGAAGTGGAGAACGTTCTATATTTACATACTTATTTCTGTTGGTTCTACTATCCCAAACCAGCTCAGTGCCATGGGGAACAGCAGCTCGGGGCATGGGACCACGGTCCCACTTCCCACATTGCATAACCTGGCACGTATCTGTTCCCCAGCCACAGGGAAATCCCACACGTGGTTTTGGTCACATTAAGTCTGAAGCTGGAAATGTGGAGACACGTCATGTTCCCTCAGTACTGTGACTGAGATAAAACCACTGCAGGTTCTGCTGTGCATGTGGGTTTGCTGATCTGGGTTTTCTTTCGGAAAGTTTACCTTCCCAAAGGCTACCATATCCTGTCGTGACTGTGAGCATGCACCCCACTTAGATTAAGGCACATTAAGGTACCTTTCCACTCAGGAAATGTGCTTATTTTCCCTGGACAAATGGGTGTTTTTCATGTTCATTTTAGACACAAGCCTAACTGTATAATCATTGTACAATAATTGCACTTTTTTTACAAAGCAACCAAGGGCTAGCACTCTTCTAGTAAATAAGTTTATCAAAGAAGCAATCACAGTGAGTTATTTTCATTCATCTAAATGACAGGCACTGACATTAGAATATACCTTGGGACATCTTTTCACTATTAGTAAAACGATTGAAAGAAAAGTACCTTTCAGCTATGGGCTTTGTTCACAGCTCATTGACAGCTCGTGATGGCATTAATAGTTTTCTGTTGGTACCTGCAAGACTGGGCTAATACTTAGTGAAATGTCTCCACTGGCATCTCTGATATAGGATCAGGTCCTCTGGGTGCAGCACCTCAAATTTATTTCAGTGAGCACCTTCTGACGTGGATTATTTTGTGAGGGTGTATTGAGGGGCATAGTGACTCTTCAGAGCAGTAAAAATTTACAGTATTCTAAATAATAGGAAAATATGCAGAGTTTCAACTTTAAACACTTTTCTTCAGCTCATGGCATAGTCCAAATCAAGTAAATAACTACAGTGGGTCTGAAGCAAGGACCCTTGAATTCACTTCCTAGTCCTGGCAGGGATTTGCAATATGACCTTGGGCAAGGTCAAGTTCAGATTTTCTGTACCTCAGCTTCCCCATTTACAAAATCGCAATAATAATTCTTACTCACAAGAAGACCGTGGGGCTTAATTAACATCCATAAAGCACCTTGAAATCCCTAGATAGAAGGTTCTGTAAAAGGGCAGATGTAATTACTGTTATTATAGTGGTGCAGCTATAAAATATTCATGGTATAATGGCAAGCCCCGTGAACACTCAGAAGCTTGTAAGATCAATTGCTGTGCATGAATGCACAAGCACATTAGCAGGTTGTACAAGATGCGAGGCAATTTCCTTCCAACTATTAGGGTCCTGTCCTGCAGAGGGTCAAGAGCCCCAGTTTCCGACTGAACTCAATGAGAAGCCCTTGCAAATAGCAGGAAAAGTGGTTCCAAGTACCTTGCAGCATCAGAATCTTAAAAAAGAAGTAGAAATTCTCATAATAAAAAAAAAAAGTGAGGGTTTTTTTTTCCTATTGATCAGAAACCTTCTAGTAAACTTCAGTGAACTGTTGTGCTGGCACCCAGCACCAAAGAACAGAGAGCTGGATCCATAACTGATATAAGTCATGGCAGCATTTCTAAAGTCAGTACAGATACACTGACTTATGATAGCAAAGTTCTTAAGAACACAAAGAGTTCTTGAGGGGTTTTTTTAAAGACACAGATGAGAACTATTACACATAATTAAACTAGCTTTGCATTGATAAAATTAAAAAAACCCCAAACAAATAAATAAATAAATCCACAACTTTTGAAGGCTCAGTTGCTACATATTTAAACAGAAAAAGTGTCAAGATTAGTTTATCATTGAAATATATATAAAAAAAAAATTTCTTAGGACTTAGAACAGCAACTGGATATATTGTGGATCTAAGTTATTACTATTCCTCTTGTTCTTGGATTTGTTGTTACCTAGAGGTTCACAGAACCAGCTGTTTGGTTTGGAAGCAAGCTGTCATTAACGACTTCCTAACCAATTACAAGACATACTTAATAACTGACAGTGCTCTTATGCAATGCAGGTATGTAAGGACTTCTAGCTCAAGGACAATACTAAAAGTTATATGAAGCCTAATCATTTTTTGCACATTGACTGGCTGCATTTTCTCAAATATCTAGCCTTGACACTCTCTCTAGCATTGTCATCATATCCATCCCACTCCTTCGTTTCACCACACCTGAGCTCAGGTCCGCTGCTTTCAGCCCACAAAAAGACGGTACCATCTTCAGTGGCTATCCAAGCATTCGCCATCTCTTCAGCCTCCATCCATGCTTTGGCACTCTCCTTTTCGCTTCGTTCCTTCCAATACTCATTTGGCATTCCCCCAGATTTGAACTGATGGCAAAGTAAGATTTCCTAGAATATGAATACCAATGCTGCAAAGGTAATATCAAAGTATGCATTTACTCCAGGAAGATGTTATGGGACTTTAATGTAAATTTTGGGGGGAAGAAAACATTTCTCTTCAGCTCTGTAAGTGTATCTCAGTGATCTATAAAGGAGAAATTTTCCAGGGCGAAAGAATGCAGCTAAAGCAGTCAACATTGACTTTGCTCCCTTGTAAGCCCAGTGTAAAGGTTGTGACTCGGAATATATCTCTGAAGATCCAGAGAGACACTGTGTAACTACAGTTAGGAGTTCTCAGAGCAAATGCTTCTCCATTAGATACTGTAGAGCTGAAACTTCAGTTAGAGGATCTATTTTCAGTGAAGACCATGAAAATTGAGCCTACAAATAATCAGAACTTGGACTCCACGACTGCCCGGTAAATTTTCAAGAAGATTGGAGAGGGGATGATTTAGGATCAGATGTTTCCAAGCTTTCCAGGGCCGTGAGGTCTCATCTGGCCCCTTTTCATAGGAGAAGTACACCAGAATTTCAAATCCTTTGAGTAAAAATCAGATTTCCCAGCCCACCAGGCATTTGGCAGCAAGCCTGGCCAGTTTCCAAGCTCCCAGTTCCCTGGCAGTCTGTCTAACCATTTTCCACAGAGGAGAGCAGAGATTCACTTTCTTCAGCTCATTCCAACAAAAAGGCAGGGACAGTGGGAAGCACGTTTTTATTTTGGAGAAACAGGAATAGTCTTGGTATGATTAGACTACCTTGGTGGATTTGGAATGAAACGTTGGAATATTTATGTTCTGCAGAACAAAAATCCAGTGAGGAAAAATAAAGAAATATATTCTCCTTTTTGCCATTAATTTAAGCTTTACAATTTTCCAAGACTTCAGAATCATCTATGGAACACAAATTTTCCTTTCCAGGTAGCTCTTGCCTATGGCATGATACATAGATGACCTTAACAAAGCTGTCTTGGAGTACAGGAGCCCAAAGGATTGCTATAAATTATGGTAGATATCTTGAATTTCTGTTCATAGGCTGTTCAGCACCCATGGTTCTTCTTGCATCCTGGTGTTTCTTCAGATCACATTGCTACATAAATATGCAAATATAACATTTAAGCCCATGGGAGGACTGAGGGAGAAAAGATGCACAAAGTGAGGAAGAAAAGTATTTAAATATTTAGTGAGAAAATATTAATGATATGGGGATATTCAAAAGAAGAACACAGTGAAATGGTAAGTGCTGTGTAGCTAATAAAAACAGTGACTTGTGAGAAAGATCTTCCACAAATATTCAACATCCACAGCTTTTGAAATTAACTTCATGAAACAGCAAAACATTTTTGTCCTGGGAAAATTTTATACAATATTTCCTTGATTTCTTTCTCTCCTTTGTAAGGATATTCAGGGAATATATTTGTGCTTTTTTCAGCATTGGGCTGTTCATCTCCGTATGAATAACAGTGGAAGGTCAGAATCCTCAAATCCATTAAAACTGCTACAAAATCCAGAAATTGCAAAATCTAAGATTGAAAAAAATAATAATCTTTTTAGCACCTGAGATCAGTTCACAGCTGGTGAGTAGAATTACCTACAATCCTTGCCCAGAGAAATTCCAGCCCATGCAATGATTTAGACTTTACTCCTGCAAGTATCAGTCATAATCAGTGGGACTACTGGCAATATTCGGATTAGATGTGTATAAATCTTTGCAGAATGTCAGATCTGACCAAATGAAGAAGCTCAACAAGCAGCAGGAGGGAGGTCACGGGAAGGAGAAAGGATGTCAGAATTTCTGCATTTAAGCAGATGGGATAATCCATCTAACCCACCATACTGGTACCTGTAGCGCTTCCCTGCAAGAAGCAGCTGGGAAAGAGAGTCATGTGCTACCTTTTAGCAGCATAATTCTCGCCTCCAAATATCATGTGTTTTGCTTGAAAATCTTGCACGTTGCACTTCAAAATGTTCCCATCCTACATGTATGTCTTTTGGTCTGTTCCTCATACGCTGAAGAAATTTCATCTTGTGGTAACGAATTCACAGAATGAGTGTTTGAACAATCAGATCTTGTGAACAATAAGTTTATGCATATGCATTAGCTGTTCTAAAAGTTCTGTTTAATGAGTAATCATAAAGATAATATAACTGATTCCCTGATGCAGGAAGAATGTCATTTTGGGTTGCAGACTTAAAAAGATCTGGAAAAGTTAGGACAGTCCAGGCATGAGAGTGACACCCAAAGGGATGACAATGGAAATATCAAGGCTGGAATGAGTGATGTGATAGACAGGATTACTAAAGAAATTTAAGAAGAGCAGGAAAGAATAAGAAAGATGAAACTTGTGATGGGTTTGATGCCTAAGATATAAGAATACTGGACTGGGTACAGAGGGGAAAAATCAGTTTGCATCAGAAAGGTGTAAGGATGAAGACAGCTAAAAGCATGATTTCCGCAGCCAGGCTCTAGAAGGATCATTTAAAGAAGAAGGGAATAATTTGGAAGCTGCAGTTTGTCATGAGCAGAGGCAAGGACAGATGTGGTTACACTGGCATGCAGAACTGGGTGCATAGGTCAAAGACAAGATGTTTAGTTTGTCTGCGAAAGCCTGGCTCCTCAAGATGTGATGGATGCAGAGACAAGCCGTTTTGCAGCTAACCTGGATGTCAGTGGATGATAACAGGAGAAAACTGCCCAGGTGACAAAGTGGATCTTGAAGGAAAGGAGCTGGTGATGGAGGAAAGAAAGGAAGAAACCAGCAAGCTTACAATGGGTAAATGAGGAGTTAAGAATAAGGTGTTATTAAGCCATCCCAGAAGAGCTGTCAGAGACACAGTCTGATATATGAGAGTAAGGTTGAGGGAGGTATATCACAGGCTGAGAGTTGTGAGGTTTCAAAACAATGTTAATAACTCCCCGTCTTTCGTGTAGGCTGGATGTGGATTGAAGCTGCCTGCACAAAATGTGTACTCTACAGGGGGAATTTCGTCCCCCATTAAAATGCAGCCATCTGTCTGATAGGTTGGCCCATTTCATCTTTCCTACTAACACCACCAAATAGCTTTGGAAGAGTAACCAGAGAGTAATTTCCCCTCTTTGAAATTATTGAAGTAATTTATGTGAGCAAAATGTAATTATCCAAACTGAAATTTAGCCAGCAGACTGGTTTTACATTTCTTCTGAAGCAAAGCCACCAGAAATAGGCAGGATTCCTTTTAGCATGAAGCTAGACCATGGATCCAACCCTGACTCAAGTGGAATAAAATGGCGCTGAAGCACTGCTCCTGAAAGGTGCTGAGTTAAGTCTAGCCCTCCCTGCTTTCAACATGACAAGGGTGCTTATCATCTTTTCTCATGCCCTCATGCAGTATGTGTGTGAGGGTGATTTGAAAAGCTGACCTTTATGATGGCAAAGGGAGATTTACTCTCATCTTCTGTGGGTACACGATTTCGCCAAAGAACACGTTCCTTTGTGCTGCCAAAAAAAGTCCTGTGTTGATCAATCCTGACCCTGCAAGGGAATGGGATTT
The DNA here is from genome assembly GCA_034782735.1 of Sagittarius serpentarius. NCBI lineage: Eukaryota > Metazoa > Chordata > Aves > Accipitriformes > Sagittariidae > Sagittarius > Sagittarius serpentarius. The sequence goes on along the minus strand of JAVKLA010000053.1, from coordinate 44,103,073 downwards.
AAGAAAATCATAGTTCCAAATGGTATAGGTGGAAGACGACCAGGGCATAATTCAGGGTGGAAAAATCTATTCGGCCAGATTCACAGAGTGTGCCTGGACCCCTTAACACAGGTGGTGACGGGAAATGCTGTAATCCAGCCACAAACTGCCCAGACAAGAATCCCTGGTGGGTCTGCGTGCCGGGCCCTGAGGCATCGCACCTTTGCTGCAACCTGGCCAGATGGGTGAGTGGGTGGAAATAGGAGCAGAAGTGCTGGGAGACTTAATGTGGTTATCCTCTGCCATGGCAACCCTCCTCTGGCACGTCTTTGCTGAACATAAGGGAAAATCTTGCCTTTGTAGTCAAAGATGAAATGGGAGTCTCAGCAGCAAGTCTCCTGAGCATCTGTGTCACTGTGTATTTTACTGTTTCATTTGTTCTCTGCAGTGTCCCACTGAAACAGGTGATTTTTTTCCTTGCAATGTTACATCACTTGTAGGATTTTTTTAAAAAAAATATGCCTTATCTATCATGTCACAATTGTTCCCTTTTTTAATGGGCTGATATCAATGAGTCCATCTGTAGAATTACTCCATGAAAACAGTCCATTAAAAAAAAAAGACGACATGAAATATTTACTGACATGTCTGTATAACTATCCTCTCCTGCTCTCTGCTCCAGGGTGCTATGAGTATTATTTAGTTAATGTCCGTGGAATGATCTGAAAATAAAATGCACTACATAATCGGAATTCGCCTGTGAAATTTTTGTTGTCCAGTAGGAACCTTGTCTCATTTAGCCACACATTAGTAACCTCTAAACCGGACTATCAAGAAACTCTTGTCTGTTCTTTAAAATCATTGAAGATGTGACTTGAGTAGATGCTGCCTTGCTTACTGAACTTGGATGCAAAAAGCATCAGTCCCTCAAAAGTCATCCAGAAGTCTTCTATATGTGCTGGTTGTGCAGCCTTATCTAAAAGGCCGCGTTTAACTTGTGAGGCAACTTCTCTTAATCCAGTTCTATGTAAAAAAAAAGCAGTTTAGAGCTTATTCCTAAACCATCACTTGTGCCTGGCTGGAAAGAGTGTTTCATGGACTGCCCTTCTCTCTGAAATCAGCCTTTGGTAAAACCTTGCCTATTTCTCTTTTGGGCCATGCGATGAAGGACCAGTTACTTGGTGTGCTAAGTATGATTGATGAAGGGTGGTGCTCTCTTCCAACTTCAATGTGTTCACTCCTGATTTTATCCCAGATGTTTCACTTGGAGCCCCAGCTCGTTAAACCAGATTATTTGATTGCAATCTCAGCTTTCCTTTAAAACATAGGTTGGATGCACCGCAGTTGGTGATGGGAGGCCTTTTTCTGCATCAGTAATATATAGCTCCTGACACCTTACTAATAGCCAGAGCAAACCTATGTGAAATCCAGAAGGCAGAATCCTGTCTTTTCTCAGAGCTGAAGGGAACTATGGTCAGCCAAGGAGGCTATGGTCTTAACAAACAGAAAGAGAACTTTATTTTTTTAAGTAGGACACAATGACATCTTTTAAATGCATGGTACATGCTGGCTTTCCTCTTGCTTTGCAAAATTACCTACATTGCTTCTACAGTAGTGTCTGCCTAGGGCTCCCTCTGCAGTCGATACTTTGAGCCATAGAAGATACTAAGCTTTGAGTGAGATGTTCAGCCCTGGTTAGAAGTCTGATCCTGAGAAATATATTGTTTCTAAAAGGACTCTACAACACAGATTATTTTAACACATTTTAGCAGTTGGCTTTATGAAGCTGTCTATAGATAAAAAGAGAAGCTTTAAAGCTTTTTAAAGTATTCTAGGGAATCTGTGTCCTTAGGGATCTTTCCACGTGTCTTAAAATAGTGTAAGTTCTCTTCTGAGGGTATTGACTGCTTTAACTTTGCATCGGGGGATTGTTGTATTCCCAACATAAAAGAATACAAGCACACTCTGATGGGTTCCCTGACTGGGTTAATCAATCTAAGTTCTTCATTTGCTACGACTGAACAGTAGCTGAAGCACAACAGCACCAGGTAATACCTCTCCATCATCAGCCACCTCCCTAACATATATATTTTCTTATTTCATTGCCCAAAACTAAGTTCTCCATTTCTTCATACCCCCTAGACAGCCACTGTATCCTCCTTGGTACAGATCCTAATACTTTGTCTTTTTAGGAACGTTTCTCTAGCCTACATACAACGTGCTTAATTTCATGGAGCAATGATCCCTGTCTCATTGAGTTTCTAATCTAAAAAACAAATTGCACTTGGGTTTCATTTTATGTATGCATCTACCAAGAAACAGAATTAAAGGCAGTTTTTCTTTCTGAATAGTACAATACTTTGCAAGTTTCAAAAGATGATGCATAAAAAGAACTTGCTGGAAACCACTGAAAGATTTTTGTGGTGATTTTTTCAGTTCTGGCATTGTTTTCATTCTCAATTGTTTGAAACGGATTCTTTTTTCCTTTCTTTTTTTCAGTTCACATCAAAATCCAAAAACTAGAGGTCTAAAATATGGTTGGAATAATTTTCAATATTTAATTGGAAAACCTTTTTCTTTTTTGTTAATAACTGACTTTTTAACACCTTTTCTTTTATATAATTCCACTTAATTTAATGTTCAATTCAGAAAGCCAGAAACTTTGGGGGAAAAAAAGAAAAAAGATTTTGACAACTTTTAATGAAAACCAGCAATTTTTCAAGTCTGTTTCTGAAGTGAAACTTTTTTCTTGGAAAAAAATCAACCAGCTGTACAGGCAAACCTAACAAAGCAGCATACACTTTGTAAATCCGTCATTTAAATGCAAGATCTGCTGGGGTGAAATGTGGCAACTGTTTAATAATGCACAGCAGCACTATACAGCAATTTAAGATGAGAAGACAAGAGGAATGACATATGGAATTGAAAATGCAGGTTGAGTGTAAGTAGGCAAAATGTAATCTTCTGAATGTGAATTTTGCCACGGCAACGGAGTAGGCATCCCTGCACTTATGGATATTGACATGAACTCTTTAATGACAACTCATCAAGGTGTCTTTTATGTATCCTTTTTAAGAAATGACATCCAGAAACACACTGACCACAACTTCCTACTTGAGTATTGGTTCACAACAACTTAGAGGAAAGAGCTCCCCGCGGTGAATCATTAGTGCCATTTCTTTTCAATAGTGGTTGCATAAACACTGCTTAGACTTTGGGGCATCTGAGCAGGTCAAAAATGCACCACAATGAATCCCATTTGGATGTGGGAGAACAGGGACGAAAAGCCGTATTTTCTTTTTTTTTTTTTTTTTTTTTTTAGAATGTCTTTGTGTCTTTAAAAGTTTGAATTATTTCCTCCCTCCGTCATTCCTCTAATGGTTTGCTGTCAAGCCTCATTGGTTTCTTCTGATGTGAATGGTCTTATTTTGCTGCTGGACTGACAGTTTAAAGCCACAAGGGATGGATGATCCGGTGCAATTTTTAATTTCTTCACTTTCATTTCTTGTCTGCAGAAAAAAAATGGCCCTTTGTCCAGCAAGGAACATATGATCAGAGGCTAAAACAATATTTCAACTCAGCATCTCTGAATGCAAAATGAAGCATTTTGTAGGCCAAAATAAGTCAAAAAACAAGCACCAGTTCAAAGGCCAAATGTTACAATAATGTATTAATACCTAACAGAAACATTCTCCAAAGATTAATGAACTATTCCTGTAGTTTCAATAACAATATATAGATTCTTAAAAATATTCCCTGAGGGGAACTATTCCCAGTGATATCTGTTCCCAGTCACAACTGTTTAACAGGGAATCAAAACATGGCTTATTTCTTCCATAATGTTTGATGGAGCTTGTTAAAAAATTAGAAACCAGCTGGTAGGTTGCATGGAAGGTCTTTAGGCACCTTGGATGCAGAAAGGCATTACCAGGATATTCGGAAGTGCCCAGGGACTGGCTGCTGACCACGCCAAAGGGAGGTGGCCATAAGAACTTTGGAAAAATCTCAGGAAGTTCCTGTCTGATCTTGGCTGGGTTTTAGATAATGACAGATCTGGAAAAAAGCAACCCAGAATTAATTGTCTTTGGAATGGAAATATGACACAGTTGTTTGGAGGATGCTGGACTTCAAAAAGCACTTCATTAGAAGCAGAAATTAGAATCCAAGCTGGATATAGAGCTTGCTATTAAAAAACATAACATCGTGCCTAAGGTGGCAGTACTTTTTCTTTTTTCTTTTCTCTTTTCTTTTCTCTTTTTTCTTTTCTTTTCTCTTTTCCTTTCTTTTCTTTTCTTTTCTTTTCTTTTCTTTTCTTTTCTTTTCTTTTCTTTTCTTTTCTTCTCTTTTCTTTTCTTC
>JAVKLA010000053.1:44065541-44095837 GCA_034782735.1 Sagittarius serpentarius | reverse complement strand
CTGGTAACATATGGAACCCTACAGATTGTATAACCTCCAGATAACTGCTAAGCCATCCATTAATCAGCTGAAATGCAGTATACTGGAAGGGAATGCACAGAATAAACCACAAAAAGGGGAAATAATGGCATTTGGGCATATAGACATTTTTCCATCTCTCTTCCCCTCCCCCACCCCCCCAAGAGAATGAGCCTGAAATGCAACAGCTGTTTGATTTAGCATCCAAACATCCACCATGTACTGGGTTTGCAGGTGTTCGGAGTCCAAAGCACATTGCCTCGTCTATGCCAAGACAGCTGGTGTAAAGTCATGGGCTAATTGTTACAATTCTCCTGCGAAGGAACTATAGGGGATAGTTATAACAATTAACATGGCAGAAATGGAGCCAGGGAAGGGAGGGACTTCAGCAAAGACATCTGCTGGAAAAATAAAGTCAGTACATCCCTTTCTCAATTTTTTTTTTGTTTTGTTTTGTTTTTTTGTTTTGGGGATTTTTTTCTGCTGCACAGCTGATGTTTTCTTGTGGACAATTACACTCTCCCTGAGATTATTTATCAGTATGCTGCGAAAACTACTTCCAGCGAAAGCTGTGGGATTGTCTTAAAACCTCTGAGAGCTTGGAAATATAGCCAAGTCTTCTGTTCTACTTGGTTGGGTCAGAAATATATTGAACTACACCCGGAAGATTAAGCCAGAGCTGGCCCTGACACTATAAATAGCAAAGCAAAGAAGCAGCTCAGGGCTTCTGCCTTTCAGCATTAACTGAGTTTACTTTTTCGTGATTTAGAAGGGTGGCATAAAAATGAAATGTATCATTTATATCTGTGGTATGAAAGGCTCTAAAATTTCTGTGCAGAGCCCCATTAAACTGCCTCTCCTGCAGCCTCTGAGGTGGCAAAGGGACCGTATGTTTTCGTAGGTGTTTGGCCTGTTTGGGATACAGCCGCCAGGTCAGTCGTTTTGCTTTATATCTTCTTCTCAATCTGATCCCCCAGGAACGAGTACTCTGTAACACACTATCCCTTCCCCAGTGGTAAGGATAAACCAAATGGGCCTCTATAGTAGAAAGCACAGCTTGGCTTGAAATTTTGACCCACCAGCCCTGATACTTTGAATCACAGTGAGTTTTATGAGTTTTTAAGATCTCGGTTGAACTATCTTTTCTGATGCTGTAGTGTAGTTCCTCTCTCCCAGCTCTGCACCAGGACTCATCTGTCGTGCTTGGTTCATCCATGCTTTCTGGTTTTCACTTTGGATTTCAAGGGGGCAGAGGTGAGGAAGCTATTACTGCCCTTAGAGGCTTGTGTCAGTTGCAAGTAATAAATCTATTAAAACTTTCTAAATCTATTCTTGCAGCATTTATTTGTTTCTTTTCAGCTTCCAAACACAGCTGCTTGCTGTGTCTCCCAGTTTCTTTATGTACACTTTTGATAACTTTTTCTGCTAGCCAGTCTGAATTTCTGAACCCAACCACAACAGCTCAAGAGACTCCTTTAAAGAACACAGAACCTATCTGGGATGTATATTTTAAAGAGCTCAAGCCACTTTTTAGCCAAAACAAGAATAAACTGATCTTAATGGAAACTGTAATGTTAAACACCTTGCAATGCTCTGAAAATGATCCCTTACTGCACTTCATTTGGGTAGGATTTTCAGAAATGCTCAGCCATGCTCTAGTCTGCTCTTAATGGATGCTGGGGGAGTTTCACCACCAAATTCAATCAAAGCAGAGTTCAGCCAACATTGAGTACTTCTGAAAATCTCATCCTCCTTGTATCAATCTATCAATTTTTAATTAAGTACAAAAAGGACTATAGTCTCTATTATGGATTAATGGTCTGAAAAATTTCATTTAAATTTACATAAGCCAACGAAATTGTAATAAAAGCAATAAATCTAACAGTACTGGTACATTTTGTTTTCTTTCTTTATTCCCTTTTTTCCCTTTTCTTGCATTACTCTCCTTGAAAAGCAGCCGAACAGATATTCTTAATTTTCTTAAAAAAAAAAAAAGTAATTGCTGAGTTCAGCATGGAGTCCACTTTTACTGCTAAGTTATGAATCTGGGGTTAATTCTAACAAGATTTTAAATGAAAATACCAAACCCCCTTTAATATTTATGGTAGTGTCAGCCAATATGCACAGCTAAGAAAGAAAAAGAACTAATTATCTGCAATGAATAGAAATAGTTTGAAAAGCAGGTGGGAAGAAGGTTAGCACACAAAAAAATTTAACGTAATCAGCCCATATAGCAATATTTCCTTTCATCACCTACTTGGAGACCTCCGTTATGATGATCCATACCTGACTCTATTAGCTTTTTGACGAATCCCTTCTTACAGTCCTTCTTTTCTGTTACACTTACTAGAAATTAAATAAGTAAGACTAACCTTGTTCTGTTTCCTTTCCAACAAGCTGACCTGTTCTTTCCTTGAGCTTCCCTTCCTCTTTCAATGTGCTCTGCAGCAAGCTCTGCCACCAGCTCTGAGCAGGCGCTGCACTTCTGCTTCATCTCTGGGCTCAGAGTCATTATGGCAATGTAAAGAATAGTCATAGTGATTTACAGAAATAGCTATATACAGCTACACCAATACAGATAGCTCGGGTGAGAAGGTTCCATTCAAAAGTAACATAATGACTGCGTTGCACATACTGCTATAGGAAGGCATCACGCCCAGGACCTTATCCTGAAAGGTATTATCATTTTCAAATGTTTTTCAGTAGCCTTCCTCACTCGGGCTGTTTTTGTGGGTAAGCTGCCCGCTGAAACCCAGGCTGCTATTTGAAACTGCTCTTCTACATGGAAAGCCATGTGCAAAGGCACCTCCGTGGTGCCCAGCAGCCCGTATTAGCTTAGGAAAGCGCATTTTGCATGGCCTATACAAATGGGGACTAGTCAAGCCCAATGTATTTATTTACTCAGTAGGCGCAGCCAAGGAGACCGAGCAGCTGGTAATGCAGAACATCAGACAAAGAACAAAAATCTTTGCTGCTCACTGCACAAAATGCTGCCCCTGGGAATCAAAACTTGTTTGCCACTCCGTGCTTGCCAGAAGCCTGCCTACTGCTAGGACAGAGATCAATCTGCACCGCGGCCTCAAAGGCAGAGCCTTGCAGGGATTGCAAAACAGGTCTTGAAACTTATCTGCAATGAAAACACATCCACCACCCGTGTCCAGTTGAAACATGCAGGGTCCTGTTTGTATGCAAGAGCCTAGCTCGAGCGGGATTTTCCTACATAATATTTGCCAGCGCATTTAGCCACTTGTCCGTGACATGATGTATTGTTCTGTAATTACTTTTTTATGCCATGTTCCAGCCACATTCTGAATGTCACACTTTTTAATTAGCTACAAGCCCATTAAAATGATGCCTTTCCAATCCATGTGCCCTGGGAAGGTTGGGCTGTTTTAAAGGAGCAATTGAAGCTTGTAAACGCAACCGAGTGATATGACAAAATTAGCGGTACTCATTGTTTGTAAAAAGCAAAACTAACAGTCTGTGAATAATTATTTTCTTCCATTAAATGCTATGCTGGAATATTCTTCTGACAAGACCATTTCCAGAAATTGTTGTGTGTTTAAGTATTTTGTGGTGTCGCTCTTTTTAGGTAGTGTGACATTCTTTTAATAAGTCATCAAGTTACACCTCATGGCTTTCCTATTTAAAGATGAAATGGACCCCTGACACATCCAATAAATCATACCTATTACATGCATACATCCATAGAATCACTAAACTTCAGGTTTTAACCTGATTTCTGATTGGGGTTTCAATACCAAATGCTAGATTTTTCCACGTTTCCCCAGGGCTGGATTTTTTAGACTGACCTTGAAAAAGGGAGAGGATGGGAGGAAGGAAGAAAAAGAAACAGAAGGAAAGAAAGAAGAAAGGAAGCACTGTGGGCTGATTGCAGGAACAAACGTGACATAACTGAAATTCTCAGGAGACAAGGATGTTGCACAGAAGAAATGGGTTGGATTTGTTCAGCTATCCCCTATATATAGTCTCATCTAGTAGGATAATGGATTTTTTTCTTAAACAGACAAACAAACAAACCAACAGACCCTATAAATTTTCTCACATAAGAAAACAAAAGATTTGAGATGCAAATTTGTTTAGGTTTAGGTGTTTGTTTTGGGTTTTTTAAACAGACACTGTGAATTCCCCACAGAAAGGAAATACTTTTCATTAAAAACGAATGTCTAGTTGACGATCCAGTTTTCTATCGCATGAGTTTCTGTGGAAGTTCCTAATATGATCTCAAGGGACAGAATTGCTGCCACTCCCGTGACTCACAAAACAAGAGTTACGGTATAGTGAAGGGAAAAGAGGCAAGAATGCCAGGTGAGCGCTGGGAAGGTACCTGTGTGTCACAGGTCCCAGCAGTTACTGCTGGCTGATAAAAGGCCTGTTAGCGTCGGAAAGGATGGCAAAACAGGCCTTTAACCTGAGGGTTCAACACTTGTTTTTTTGCACTGGCATGGTAGGAATAAATCTTAATTGAAACTATGTCTGGAGCTGAACTGAGGAGAGAGTCATCTAACGCTTTTCTTTTTTCTTTTTTCTTTTTTTTTTTTTTTAATAAATTGCTTTTTAATTGCAAAGAGTTATTATTACTGAACCCCACAGTATGTCTCCTTTTGCCTGCCTCCTTTTCAGACACTATGCTCCCAATCATCAGCAGTGAATGTATAATCTTATCTAACTGCTTAGCTCCGGCAAAGTACATTGTTAGTATTTTAACTATTAAGGGAAAATTGATTTCCCATTTAAAGAACTGTATTTCTGTGTCGTGGTGATTAGGTGTGAATATTCCATTACCCTTTCTGAGATAAAGAGAGCCTCCTGGGAGTGCTTCGAGGGGAAGTATTGTACTGTAATGATTATTAGATGAGTTCCACCTCCTCAATACAGAAGTGAGCAGTCTGCAGTGATGCAGTTTATTTACTAAAGAGTTGCTTTAAAAAAAAAACCAAAACAACTTTTACAATACCTTGGATGTTTCCTCCCTGGAAGAAGCTTGAGAACTGGGTAAGAAACAGAAGGGCAAGAAGTTAGTTTACCAACAGAAAGTGTCATATAGGTTTTCCCCAAAACTATTCAGGATTTTAGACAACTCATTAAGTCGCTGCAGCATAAATAGAAAAAGAAGGGGAGAGAGAGAGGAGACTCACAGTTGCGAAATAGCCACAGCAGGTGATGTTAACCAGTGGTCCAGGGCTTATGGCACCAGCCCACAGATGAAAACCTAAATCCAATTCCATCTTCTGCTTGAAGAGATTTCAGCCCCTCTGTCCCGGAGGAGTACCCACGCGGCTGCAATGTAGCATGTTCCTGTGAGGGAGAGGGAGCATTCAATGCCTCCTGTTGATGCAGTTCCATCTGGCATCGCTAATTAAACTTGCACCTGACATAAGGTTTGATTATTAATTGTCCTGACTGCTAAACTCGTTCTTCTTCCCTGCCTTAGTGAAAATGAAATCGCTATTTAGTAAGCCCCAGCTCAGAATTGTTTGTACCTCCATGGGCATGTCATTATTCCCTGGAGGCTGGAGTCTTAGCTTTACATCTATGTGCTGCTTGTTTCAGAGACTGCAGCCTCAGGTGAGTATTGTAGTGGTGTTTTCTCCCTCAAATTCTCCTGTTGGAGGGGTCCCATTTTGTGTTCAGTATTCCCTGAACCCAAGCGTAAGCTAGGACACTCACACGGGAGGCGAGATACCCGACTCCTAATACCTACACCCAGAATGTACTAGCAAAATGGAAAAGTAGTAACAGAAGCAACTGCGTCCCATATACCCAACAGCAGAAGGATTAAAGGATACGGAGATGTGGCTTTTCCACACACCAAAGCAAAAGCAGGGGTGAAAGCTGTGCGTCCTGCATCCAGGGTCAGTGCTTTGGCAGCTGGTGTGAGGAAACGTTTCTTCTCCAGTTAGGGGATATGGTCCTTCATTCCTTATTTGTTTTTCTTCCTGGTGCTCCAAATTAGAGATATTTAACTTTTGTATTCAGCAAGAGGATTTGTCACTTGGCATGAAGTGAACACGTTCCTGTTGTCTCATCTATTTCAGTTTTCACCAGTTTGATTGCTTTCTCTCCCATATCACTATCATTTCTCTCTCCACTCTGGTAGCTGAATCTCAAGTCCCTTTGCATTCGGTCCTGTGCACTCATAAGCAACTTGGTTTTGAACTAGAAGATACTTGTTGAAATTCAGCCATAATTTACAGAAAAGCAATAATGCTTGCCTTTGATGCAGTATCAGAGCAGCATGGAAACCTTGCCTGGGAGAGGACACATCCAACAAAGTGCAAGAAAGGCTCAGTCTCCTGAGGACATTCAGCATGTCATTTCACCTTACCCGTGTTGGTGGTCTAGCAAGATAACAGAGGTTCATTACCAGCAGATCCTCCAGGAGAGGAAAGGCTCGGGTTGGGTTTGTTGCATAGTGATTTCTGTTTTGCCCACTGAGAGAACAAGATGGCACTAAATAGCTGGTATGCCACAAATACATCCCCAAGGAGATGCAGCTGCCAGTGGCCATCACACGTGCAGACAGACACAGTCTTGCACAGGTTCTGAATATACAAAGAGCCAGAGCTTCAGCTGAATGAAGCAGTACAAAGCACCAGGGCTCTGTACCTCTGACAGTTTGTTCTAGAAAATGAGCCCAGTCCCTAATTAAATACCATGCTTTAGAAGCCACGTAATTCAGAGCTTTTTGTGCAGACCACGGTTTAACAGTGTTGGCTGTGCTGTGGTGCTTCCTCCCTTTCTTTGCAATATTGGCGTTACCTGCTCACGGCCGGTCTGTGGGCACAACCCAGGCTGCGCTGACCCTCTTTATGGAGCTCTGACAGGTTCACGCTCAGCAGTGGTTTCACTGTTCTTTGAGGTCCCATGATAGCGGCAGAGGAGGGCCAGTATCACTCACGCTGATGAGAGCTTTGTGCGCTTTGTGCCACTGAAGGCAAGGCATGCCCAGGCCCTGTTAATGAGTTAGAAGCAGACTCTAGTGTTGGAGGCAGATGTGCTGACTTTATGTCCCTGAAGACTTAACCCTTCCGTGCAGCCTCAGGGAGTTTGGTCAGAATTCCTCACACCAGCTTGGTTATGTCTTTTCCTATTTACCAAGACAACTGTGAACTCTTGACTGAGTAAAATTCAACTGAAGCGAAGAAATTTTGCTTCTGTTGGAAGCAGGAAGAATTTTGCCATTCATTTAAAAGCACCTTCAAACTAAAATTCAGCTCTAATGTAGAGATTAATGTAGATGTGGAGCCAGTTTGTTCAAGGACCCTGCACTGGAGTACTCACACTGCACTGGAGTACAAATCAACCCCGCTATGGGGAAAGGAAAATTTTGATTACTGGTGAAACTCAGCTTGCTGCTGTATCACATCAACAGGACAGAGACTTTTCAGCTGATTGATTATGGCAAAGGATATCTGGTTTGTTTAAGTTGTAACATATGCCACATGCCTTTAAAAAGGAAGTGGGTCAGATGAAAATCTGCAGAGGGAGAAGGAGTTGTTCTTTCAGGACTAAATTGACCTTCTCAAGAAGGCTTCAAGACTGAAGGATATAGCAGGCACAGGAAGACACAAACACTGAGAGCTTAGCAAGGACCTGGAAGGCTACAGGTCAAGACTGGGAAACTGCTGAAGAGAACAAAGAAATTGTGCAGAATTTTTTGATACCCAGAAAACCACTGAGCTGACTGAAAACAAAAGCAGAAGCAAGGACACGATGTCTTGTTCAAAAATCTTCTCATTCTTGCTCTGCTATACCTAATTGCTTTGAGTTGTCCTAATTAAAAAGGTAATTATTCTAGTCTGTGTACAACCCAGCTTTTTGAGTTTAAAGGGCACTGTGGTCTTCATGGGGATATTACTAAATTATCTAGACACATTCTTCTGAAAGTTGTGCTTGATCTGTGGTCCCATCACACTAATAAACAAAACCCCACAGCAGTGCTTTCCAAACTGAATTAGAGTGCTGTGGTCACAAGTAGGAATCAACCTCGTTAATGCTGGCTCCAGGCAAGCCATTTTTTTTCTTTAAGATGTTCTTACGAGTAGCGGTGAGGTTTAACAAGAAGATTTTTGAAGAACAACAGATGCACAGTGACAGGTAGTTGTCACCCCTTCCACAAACTGCAGGAGAGAGTGGATGGTTGCTTCTGTTACCTGTAATCTGGAACATGAAATTGTTGCCCCAAAGGCTTGCATTCACCTTTCCTTGTGAACTCAAGGACTCACTGCATCCATGGTCCAAATACCACTACAACAGATGATGGTACCATTGGCTTGAGAAGGTCACCATACCTTCTGCCTTTCTTCAGACTTCCCCTTCTGGGAAATCTAGCAATCAAGTGAGGAAGCGGCAGACAAGGCTGGCAAGCAGAGTGCAGGGTGATGCGGACTTTGTAACCAACAATACAGGATTAAAGGAGGCCCATTTCAAGTGTATGGAGATAAAGACCAATGGACCTCTTCCAGCAAGGGTACTGGTGGAAGAAGATCAGGTTAAAGAATATTGAAGGAAATTGGACTTGAAGAAGTCCATGGGCCCTGAGCTGGTTGATGTCACTGGAAGGCCACTATCAACAATCTTTGAACAACTGGGGTGATTGGAAGAAGTGCCTGAGGACTGGAGGAGAGCAAATGTCACTCCTGTCTACAAAAAGGGCAGGAAGGAGGACCCAGGGAACTACAAGCCAGCCAGCCTGCCTCACCTCGATCGCTGGGAAGGTGATGGAGCAGCTAATCCTGGAAAACATTTCCAGTCGCATCAAGGACCTCAGGAGTAGTCAGGCACATGAAGGCATCAGGAGTACTCAGAATGGATTCACAGACGGGAAACTATGCTTGACCAGCTTGATAAACTTCTACAATGAAATGACTGGCTTGATAGATGAGGGGAGAGCAGTGGACATTGTCTACATAGAATTCAGCAAGATTTTCCACACTGTCTCCCATAAGATCCTCATAGAGAAGCTGATGAAGTATGGACTGGATAAGCAGACAGTGAAGTGGACTGAACATTGACTGGACTGCTGGGTCTGGATATCCTGCTGTCCAGAGGGGCCCTGATAGACTGGAGAAATGAGCTGACAGGAACCTCAGGAAGTTCAACCAGGGGAAGTGCAAAGTCCTGCACTTGGGGAGGAATAACCCCATGAACCAGTACATGCTGGGGATTGACCAAATGAAAAGCAGCATTGCAGAAAAAGACTTGGGGATCCTAGTGGACACCAAGTTGACCATGAGCCAGCAACAGAAAAAGAGCCACATTATCCTCGGCTGCATTAGGAAGATATTGCCAGCAGGTCGAGGGAGGTGATCTTTCTCCTCTGCTCATCACTGGTGAGACACCTGTGGAGTGCTGGGTCCAGCTTTGGGCTCCCGAGTACAAGAAAGACTGGGACGTATGTCCAAGCATGTCCAGCAAAGGACCACAAAGATGACTAAGGAATTGGAGCACCTCTCAGTGAAGAAAGGCTGAGAGAGGTGGGGCTGTTTTGACTTGAGAGATCTTCCTTACGGAGCATCTTTTCAATGTGTATAAATACCTGATGGGGGATTAACGAAGATGGAGTCAGACTCTTCTCAGTGGTGCCCGGTAGCAGGACAAAAGACAATGCTCACAAATGGAAGAAATCAATTTAAATAAAAGAAAAAACATTTTTACTGTGAAGGTGACTGAACTGGAACAAGGTGCCCAGAGAGGTCATGGCGTCTCCATCCTTAGAGATTTTCAAACATAACTGGACACTTTTCTGCACAATTTGCTGTAGCTGGTGTTTCTCTGATCATGGATGTTGGAGCAGACAGTCTCCAGAGGTCCCTTCTAAGCTCAGCTATTCTGTGACTGTGATACTGTGCTCAGTCCTTCCATGTACCAACAACAAGGACCTCGGCTTAAATGTATTTTGCTAATTACTACAAACACTCCCCCTCCCGTCCCAGAAAAAGAGAGGGGGCTGTAACCTTCTGTGTAATTAAAATTATTTCCTTAATGGAAGCAAACATCATACCAAACCAGGAAGTCTTGACCTCTCTTTCCACTAAGGATATTATGGAGCTAGAGACCAATCTTTTGTGTCTGACGTCCCACCCTCCCCCTTCCCTTCTGCTTATGGGAAGAAGATGAATCTTTCCATCTGTGAATTACGCAATATAAATTATTCATGGAGCACTTTTATCAACCCTATTAGCTGCACACGAATCTAGGTAAATGTCAAGTCATCTTCGCTAATCCTTCATTCAGGCTGTTGGAAGTGATACTGCACTGAGTGGTAATGCATTTGACCTCCCAGAGTATTCACTTTGCCAGAGAGTCACATTTTGATGAGAAAGTCTAAGTGCTTCTCTGTGGCAGAGCCTGGACTCCATCCTTTCTGAATAACTGGGTAGTAGGAGGTGGCCCTGATGTTTGTGTATTTTCTTCTGGCTCATATATTTCAACTGGAGGTAAAAAGGACCTATTAATTTATCTCATGTCCATTTGTGTAATGCCTTCCCTGGTGCAGGTGCCCTGCTCTAACAAGTTTTAAGATTTGCACTACTTTGCACTTCTCTGCCTTAGTTGTTGACTCACTATCTTACATCTGGAAAGTTTTTCCCGTAAGAACATATCCAACGGAACTAGTCTTTCACCCTAACTCTCAAGTGAGTTCCCTGACTTTAACAGGCCCAGTGTAGTGGATATAAAATACATCACTTGCTGTTATTTGGCACAACAGCTTTCCTTCTACAAACACCTAAGATCCTTGGAAAGAGACTTCAGCCAAAACCTGAAGCAACTGGCAAGTGCCTTTGCAAGTGCCTATGTCCCAAGGACTTCAACAGATTTTAAGGTGAAAAAGAAAAAAAGAGAACTCAGGTACCTAAACTGGGACAGTAGCGGGAATTTTCTCTTATGTATACTAGCCTTTACAGCCCATAACTCCCTGATTCCACAGGTTTTATACTTTGCAGTGTGTTTAGTCACACATACTTTCTCTCCAGTCCAGTGGATCTTCAATTGTTTCCTGGATGCTGACAGGGTTTCCGGAGGTGGGGTAGAACCGACTAGTGGCGAGGACACCCGCTGCATATGCGGGACACATGGAGACTGCGTGGCACCAGAGCTGGGCTATGGGATGGAGCCCATGTGAGTGCCCCATCCTGCGCAAAATTGAGCTTGTTATTTTTAAATCATGCTTCCAAACAAAGAGTTGTTATGACTGCATTTGGTGGGCAACCCGATCCCACTGGTCTGTGTTGGGTACAGTCTAAGAAGACCTAAGGGAATGATTCCCCACATGAGAATTAGAGATGGTTTATGCACCAGTCAGGCTTGGGCACAGAATGGGTGTCGTGCCTAGCCAGGACAGATCTATCTGGTGGCAAATGCAAAACTGGAACTTTTGAATGCTTAAGGAATTTGTAAGTTAAAAACAATGAAAGCTCTTTAGAATTTAGGAATCTGAAGAAGAGATGTTTGTGATCATAGCTTAGGATTTAGGAATGTGCTTTCCCTGCTTTCTATCTGTCTGGTATTTCTTGTGCCTCGCACTGGAGTCTGATGTGGAAATATCCATATTTCTGCCATGTTAACTAGAAGTAGCCAACTTTGAGAAGTCTACACCAGCTTTGCCTTTGCCCAGTCCTGAGGTGTGTCTCTACATGGTTCTATACTGTTTATGTAGACGTCACAACTCACCTGATGGTTACCCTTACAGTGTTTCTTTGCTTGGTGCAGTCACACCTTATTGTTTCAGATCTGGCCCAGAATAGCTTGCCCAAGGCTACATTTAGAGTCTGTGGCAGAGAAGCTGGCTAGTGCCCAAATCCTTAATCCATCCTTCCTGTGTATACTGTAGTCATCTTGCAGGCTGGCACTACACTAAATATAAAATAATGAAAACAGCCAGACAATATGCTTTCTACTTCCAGGCTTTCCTGGTCTCTCTTTTTGCATCTCCCTTGTTGATCCCACATGTAAAACATAGAGTAAATAGCGACTGCTGCCAGCTGGAGTATTGCCTCGGTACAGACATGAAATGATGCTTCCCCTTGGTATCCTTCTTTTCCATAATCCTTTTCTAATCTGCTGGCAAGGAAATAAAGACCGTATTAGAGCTACAGCTGCCCCTCTCGGATGGATGTAGAGACACAAGTTTGCACATACGTTACTCTGTTTCTGCCAACTCCACAACAATAACAAATTTTACTATTTAAAATAAGAGTGGTGGTAACATAGCCCTTGGGGAGGGGGAGTATACGACAGTGCAAGAAACTTGTAGATATACAATGGGCAGCAAAGTTATCTGAAACGAGCTTGAACCCTTTCTACCAAATAGGTTATGAAGCACGCAAATAATTCAAGTATTATAAATCAAGCCTGTTCGTTTCACACACTTGTCAGCAGGCATTTAAAACTCAGCATCTCCTCCTTCCTGGCTGCAAGATCCTGGATTATATTCTCTGTAAAGTAGTATGGCTTTCTCAGCATAAAACAGAGGGTTTTTTCTTCATCCAGAAGAGCAGAAAGCCTCTCCTGCATGTCTGACTAAGCATTTAAAGAGCAGTTGTGAAGTGCCCAGCCTGAGTGATCGGGGAACGTAATGGGCTGACCCTTACTTACATCTGTGCCTAAAGAAACTGGAGAGATTCATAGGAAAAAATGTCCTACATTGAGGCTGATTAAATATGAAAACACCACCTCCTATTATAGCAGAGCTCTAAGCCACAAGCTGATAGAGACTGAACAAGTCCTCTGAGGAAGTAGGATGACGTGCATGCCTGCTCCTATGCTCTTCCCAGGCATCCAGAGTTGATTACTGTCTGAAAGAGGATGCTGGGCTAGGAGAATTTTTAGTCTGACCCAGCACGGTCATTCTCACAGTCTCCTACTAATGGCAAACTGGGCAGAAATAGTGAGCCAGAGAGCTGAAAAAATACTATGCTAAGTATGAGCTTGAGCAGCTGTAGGAAAATGCAGTGGAGTATCAAGACCATAGGCTTGCGACTCTGCTGCTTTCCCAGGCAAATCAGAGACACGGCACGGCTCTGGGCTGTGGCAGCTGGCATGGAGGGAGCTCTGACACGGCACTGGGTTGCATGCATGGTGGAAACAAAAAGCGCTATTAAACCTCTCTCTTGGAGAGCCTGGAGTGTCTGGCTGGTGAGAGCTAGAGCTACCTTCTCCTGGGAAAGAGGATTTGCCATATGAGGTGTATTTTCTCACGAGCTGCGTGAACTCTGAGAACGCCCAGATGAAAGATCCTCTTTTCCTTCTCCACCTGGAAAGGAGCTGAACATTTCTCCTGCCTTCCGACTTCTCTCCTGCACTTGCCTTCCTTTTGCTAGTTGAAAAATTCCCCTTTGTTTCTATCAAACACTTTACGACTGAAGCTGTCCTCATTCATGGATGAAGACGAAAGTATTACGAGCACTCTCTTGCCTTGACTGGCCTACCAGGAATGCCAGTGCTACAGTGGCTTGCATTTTGATGTCATGGTTAAGTTCGTGATTTCAATTTCACACTATACACTGTCCTATCTTATTATCCATAATTCATGGATGGGGAAATGAGCATGTTAATAACCAATATGCCTAAAAATCATGCAGGGAGGGGAGAAGGCAAGAAACTCAGTCTTTCCAAGAAAAACAAACAGTCCCCAGAAATAAGCAATTGAATGTGGCTGATGATAGGATATACAGACTACAATCCAAATGATACACGTGCAATTTTTTAGCTCTCTAAGTATCTAGATAAGCCTATCTGGTAGTAGCAGCAGCTGATCCAGTGACATGTGCAAAGCTCAAATCCACCAAATATGAGATTACACTTTACATTTAGAAAGCATCTTTCCCTGAGGATAGCATAGAATTTTGCACCTATTAAATATTAACTCGATATCGCACCAGCACACTGCATGTGTGATGTGTAAGGGGAGCGAGTAACTATGTTTTTATGAAACACCTAAAAGCAAGGACAGAGTAACCCACAACTGTGGGTTATGCTTCCCGTACCTATCTGTTGTAAATGCTAAAGATTATCAAATGTATTTATATTCTCTTGACACAAGTCTAAGCACATGCATGGAGTGCAAGGATGTGAACAACCCCAACTGGAAAGCTGCAGAGAAACAGGGCAGTAAAGGGACTGGGAAAAGACTTGAATCTGTCTCCCACCTCTGACCTCATATCCCCATGTTATTCTGGGAAGATTGCCGAGTCTCTCCATGCCTGTTTTCCATCCCTGAAACATGACTATAGGTCTGTATTTTCTTTGCCTGCCTTATCTATTCACACTACAGACCCCTCAAGGATGAGAAGTGGTTCTTATTTTGAGTTTGCAAAGCACATAACATGGAAGGGCCCTAGGCTCCAAATGCTGCACTAGTGTAAGCAATAATAAAAGTCAAACAGTTCTTTGCTTCTCATTGCACAGAACTGGCCACAACAGAGGAAGTAATGTCTGGCTTGCTACCTCTGACAGGAGGAAAAATCTCACTTCTTTCCCAAAAGACTTTATCAGTAATCAGGAAGGAAAGCTTTGCTGCTGGAAGGCCAGCTTGTACACCTGGTAGAAAGACACGATTAAATCCAGTCTTGAAGCCAAACCATCAGTACTTGACACATGAGGCTGTGTCTTTCGGGCGTGAGGGGCTCTGGAGCTCGCACACAGGTGAGCCCATTGAGCGACCAAGTCATTATCCCGCAGCAGCAAATGGCAGGAAAAGGAAATGCTTGTTGCAGGCTAGTGCTTCACAGAGATAACGAATGCTCGCTGCTTCCAGATTGGGAGGGCTGAAACCTGCTCCACGGAGAAGAAAAAGACCATCTTTTAGCCTGTCAGCAGCAAGGAGACAGATGGGCTTTTATGCACTAATCTTTCTCTACACCCCTAGAAAATCAAGGGATTTTGTCAGTGAGAAACTACATGGCCAAACTCACTTAAAAGAACGCCTTGCAAAACGATTTGGGTCATTATGGATTAGGCAAGCTTCCCACTTCTCTGGGAAACTAAACAACTCTTTAAAAGAGCTGTGTCAGATACAATCCTCTTTGATACACTCTGTCCCCTGTTGGCATCTCACAAGGGACTGTATACAGAGAGTGCCTGATTCTCCTCTCTCGCACCAGTGACAATCAAGGGTAACGCTGTTATTAAGAAGGCACAGGGGCATCGGGCTCAGGGTGTCTGGTGGGACAGATCTTTGGGTGCAAGTGATGGCATTGAGTAAATACTACTCAAGGGATGCGTATTATACGACGACTAAGAGCAACCTCCAATTTTCCCCTTTTTCTTCTCTCTCCTTTTCCCTGTTGTGATCCAAAAGAGATTGGAAATCAAGCCTCCAGAGGTGAAAAGCTAAAGCATAAGTGTGCATTAGCTACCTTGTCCTATTTGCTTTTCCCAGGTGCTCCCTATTGTAAAAGTTTCATTCATTACATTTGAAATCCCATCATTGTCAAGCCCGTGCATAATGGAAAAGGAAATCATTAGTTGAGCAAATGATTTCATGATTACTGACTTATTCAATGAATTTGCTGTAATTTGCAGCTACCTTTTCTGAAATGTATTGCCACAGACTGATCAGGAACATTGAAATGTAATCCGTATTGTGTATGTATGACCGGCTGTAGAAGTCGCATGGCCCCGATGCACGACCTGGATGACCATGATCAGCCAAACAGTCAATTTCTACCATTCACTGGCACATGTCACTTTATACATCACTTTTGATCTGTGTATTTTTTCATAACTTCACAGGATTTAAAGCCAGAGTGCTTTCTGGCATCATCTAATTTAAGTTTCCCAAATTTCACCTGGTTTCTCCTGAGTAAGTTCAGTAATTTCTGTTTGATGAAAATGGATGTGGTTCCTGGATCGGTAACAAAGAGAGAATGAAAAAAGTCGTTCCGTGAGCAGAGGAGCTCATGAAACCAGCTTTGTTATAGGTTTGCACCTTCACAGCACGAACTCTAGCTCTCCCTCCGAGACTCTAAGCGTCGTGCTGGGTGAGAAACAATGTGTGTTATGCGTGTTTCAGAGCTATGCATGCCTGCCAGTGGGCCAGTGCCTGCGAGGCTGGCCAGCTGCCGCCAAATAAATTGGCTAATGTGAGTTCTTCCCTGTCTTTTCAATTTAGAGGGTGCTAATTCCCTTCTCTTTCTTTCACCCGACGACAGATTTCACCACCCTTGTGGATACTGAATTCTCTCTGAATCTCCTGCCTCCTCCCCTTCAAATTTGATTGGGATTGACTAACGAGCTTCAAAAGTCATGGGGGGATGGAGGGAGGAGCAGGATGAGAGCTGGCTTTCGTAGACATCAGATCACATAGCTATGTCTTCTTAGGAGGTTAATAATGAATGCAGACATGACGGAATGAATGAATGAATGAATGAAATTAATGGAAGAATGTTTATTCTTCAAGCTCTGGGAAAAAAAATCACAGAAAGCAAAAAAGCCCATCTCTATTACATTAGCTTGTATTCTCAAGCAATAGGACTTTGGTACTGACCCTCAGCCAGGGTCAGTAACTGGCCCTACCCATACTAGATTTATATATATCTCAACATAATAAAATGAAGGGTGAATCCTTGTTGAACAACAGATCAAAAAGCCAGTAGGAAGATTATTTAAATCTTTTTTTTTTTTCTTTCTAAGTAAGTATTTGGGAATTGTGATTGCCCTAGTTTTAAACTACCAATGCAGTCATGTATCTTTACGTATTTTTGAGAGCGCCACACTGGATGCACCAGCCACCGCAAAGTTCCAGTGCTTCTCATGAGCCCTCCTTTAAGAGCTTGACATTTCCTGTGAATTCATTCCCCTCTTGCCCTCCCCCGTGAAACACCAGCTTTTCTTCCTACATTCTGGTTTCTCAGGCCCTGCAGTAGTATTGTCAGAAGCAGTAAAGCTTCACTTAGATGGAGGGAAGACCACGCAACTGTGTTTACCAGAGAAATCAGAAGCAGAAAGTAATCAGCTAGAGGCAAAGTTATTTTGCTGGTATACCAGAGTCTAAAAAATAGCAAGCCTTGCAGAACTGGTAGGGAGGAAGCTGGAAGGAGACATGCTAGTGAGTCCATACACAAGGGAGGAAAACCAGCTCCACTGTTTCTATAAAGGTCTCTCTTTGGAAATGGACACTCTAGTTTTACAAAGTTGGTGTTGTCTGACAGTATTGCCCGATGCCCATATGGGAAAGAGGGGGAAAATTGGGGGCAGTCTTTTATCTGCAGTAGTGGCACTGACCTTGTGCCTGCTGTGGAACCGCCCTGTGATCCAACATGTTCAATAGCACAGCACTGTTAAGATGTCTTTTGGTTTAAGAGAAAGAAATTAGAGGGCTTTTTCAGCTGTATTTATAGTAGCTCCTTTTCTGGGATGCTTCAAGAAGAGTTAAACTCTAATAAGTACTGACTATAAGAGAGGACACAGAAACCCCTATGTGAATTTATAACATCACTTTCTCTGAGGAACAATGACTTCCAGAGGTAAAGAGCTTTTCCTCTGCATTAGGTTTCTGTACTGATGTAACTGTACTGCTTGCATCTGCATTGCATAAGCGTAAACCCATATTATATAGACATGCTGCAGTAGTGAGAAAGTGGTTTCACTTGAGTACCCTCAAGTGTTTTCCCTCTGATACCCGAGAGTAATAAGGGGTCAGAGTAATGACAGAGTCACACAGGTGTAGCTGCATTTTTATTTAAAAGCTAAATTTTCATTGGCCCATAATTTGGATCTCTGAAGGACCAAGGGCAACTAAAACTCAAACATGCAAAGCCGAACTGCATTTGTAGCAGTCTCAGTAGTGACAACCCCAAGATTATTTCAATAAAAAGGCAGGAGATTCCTTCAGCATGTGATGGTCTGTAACTGCAGCAGCACATCGCTGCATAGATCAATTTACAGGTACTTCCCATGGGGAAAGTCATTGCATATTTCATTAATATTTATTTAAAACAAGCTAACTATGCAATATATATGACTTATACAATATGCCACTAGTCCAAATTATGGATTTCCTTCTTAAATGACTGCGAATATATACCTGAGTTCTCAGCTGAGAACTGGTTTTACCAAAAAAAACTATTTCCTGCTTTCGGTTCACAAATGATGGAGGATTTTTCAGGTAGACATGCTGCAAAATCAGAATAGCAGCAAATGCCGCATTGTATGATGTACATCGAGAGGAAAATCCCAAAGACAAAAACTTGCTTTATGACATTCATAAAAGGGAGAACCTATGGAATCATATGATTTTTAACTTTAAAGTGCTGGAGAATTTTAAACAATAGGCTTTGAGTGTCGCATTACATTGTATCTGAAAGGGTACTGCTTATACCTGAAGCTACTATAGGAAAATTTCCCCTGACTTCGAGGGAAGCAAATCAGCACAGAATATGGCCCATAATCTGTCTGCCTAACTATCTGACTGTCACCTAGAGCATTCATTTAAATATTTTTCTGCCTTAATACAGCTGAAGTTTCTCTTTTACCTTCAAATTGTCCTAGAACCTTTAATCATTGCACAGATTACAATAACCATTTCAAATTAATGCTATAATTCATTGCATACAGGCTTTCAGAAAACATTATCACTCCTACTGAAATGAAAACTGCATAGCCTTAAGTGTAATGTTGCTATCATTTTGCTGTAATTAACTGCTGAAGATCTGACTTAAATTTACGAAGACATAGGTCAAGTTAATCGTCTTGTTGCTTAGCAAAAGGGAAGGAGAACTCAATAGGGTTACTGGAGCAGCAGCTACCTATGGTTAATAAAGCCTTTGAAATACTGGTTTCTTGAGACCAATATAGCTTCAAAAGTATGATTTCCCACAGCCTGCAGAGTTCCAGGAACAATGACTTGTTTCCAAAATGTCTGCAGATGAACAATGAAGTCGCTGCAATTATGTCCAAAGTGTGTAAAAGAGCAATAAAAAAAAAATCAGTACGCTGAAGATTTACGTTCTGGACCTCCTTTGTTTACTCAGAACAAGGTGCATAAATACCAGATGAAGTTTTTAAAAAAAAGAAAATCCACATGTCTTAAAATACAAGTTTATTTTCCAAAGGAAACAAAGACCCAGTCCCTACACGGAGTATTATGAGTCAGACACCCAGTTAGTCTTAAGAATTTGGCTCCTAAGTCTTGTTGATATGGCTATTTTACTGCTCATACTAGTTTAGCTGTATCTCGATAAGGGAGGGGTTTTTTTTTAAATTTTGTTTTAGGTTAGACAAATCCCTTTTCCACTCAGGCAGGAGCAAGGATATCAGTGTCACTGTCCTGGTCTGAATTCACAGAGGTAACTTGGAGGGTTTAATTACCCTTTGTTGGCAAGTCCATGGGAATCTGGTGTTTAAGTCCCTATGTCAGTGGAATTTACTTTGCCTAAAGACAGATTTTTAAAAGTAGGAACCTGTCTACACCTGTGGGCAAATAACCGAGCTTAAAAATCAAGTTTACTAATCAATGTGAGTAAGGATAGCTCTATAAATCTCCAATTTGTTAGTCATGCAGAAGTGTGATACAGAAGAAAAAGATTAGAGACGTACTAATTAATATCCTAGTTTTGCACTGATCATCTTTGCTTATGCAAAGAGCAGGTAAGTTTACTTCCATATATATCAACATAAAGAAGCCAACTGAAGCTGTAAAAGTCATAACCCTACCAATCAAGCTATTTCTCCAACAGATTGTAAAAGAAAAAGAAAGAAGGATGTTGCTGCTATTTCAGCCTTGAAAGCTGCAGAGGTACCAGAGGAGCCAAGGGGAAGACAAAAGTCTGAAAACAGCTGGGGACTGGTATCCTTCTGATTCCAGCCCACATGTCATGACAGCTGAGCTACAAGTGGGTTTTTGGCCAACCACTAGCTTCTCATGGAAAGGAATGTTTAATTACAAGTAAACTAAAGCTGAATGAAAAACAGACTAGAAAGGAGAAGAACACTGTTAGCTGGATCTATTTTTCTGAAGAAAAATAATCTACCTATGACAGACCTCTGCCTTAGGATGAGAAGCAAATCCTCCAGAGGTACTCATTTCTCTACATCAGCTACTGAGAGTCCAGATAACCACCTTGCAAGGTGCCAGATTTTTGGAGAGCTGCAATTGCTCAAGAATAAATCTGATCCCCTGAGCCTCCCTGGCCTACCCTTTAATCTTCACTGTCCTTTGTAGCCCTTAGCATTGTCATAGAGAGTGAATAATCCTGTTACTTGAGGCTGATCCCATATACTCAGGAGGACCATTTTGCTATAGTTTCCTCCTCCTGTTTCTAGTTTTCATAATGTTTCTGGAATATACACTGGTGATGCGGTTTTATATTCCTTTGCCCTACCAGAAACTGGCTGCAAACAGATTTATCTCACTGTAATATAACCAAATAAATTAGCATCCAAAAGAACTTTCTATCAAAGCCTGCAAGCCTAGAGGCACAGGAAAATTGGTGTTACTGCAGAAGACAATTATTTGGTTTAAGACGGATAAAGATTCTGCAGGGATTTGATACTAGCTTAAAATTTGCAGGGGCGTTATAGCTATAAATCAGGAGGAAAGTAAAAAGCCTCAGATGGTCCAATTTGCTGATAATTTTTCCTCCACAGTTATTTTAAAAACTATATCTAATAGCAAACAAGGTTTGTTACTGTTGGATTTGCTTGTACTATGATAGCATCTAAAATACTGTTGGAAGCTTTCCAAACTCAGTGTAAGTTTCGGTACCGCTCTGAAAAGTGTACTTTACATACCCTTCATGCATCTCAGAAGAGCGTTGCACGAGAAAGAAATCTCATTAAAGGACCAGATATTGCTGTCTTGACTTTGAGCAAATACTGGAATCTGGGTCCTAGTCCAGGTTTTGGAAAAGCAATTAATTATTGCAGGTGCTTCAGGTATTAGGTGCTCAGCTAGAGACACCTTGAAGAAGGCTGAATTTCAGAATGTGCTATGCTCTGAATATAATTAGTGGCTTTCAAAAATCTTGGCTTTCCTAGTGCTCTCTGACGAGGACTGAATCTTAAATTCCCATGGATGGATTTATTTTATCAGCTGTTTGGGTTTTATTTATTTGTTGGATTGCTGTTTGGGTTGGGTTTTTATAAAGACCAGGACTGAAAGGTCATTCCTAAAAGGCTATATTATATGTTTTGTTTTAAGCATTTATTCTACTGAATAGTAATATTTACAACATCCAAACATGGATCATTTTGGTTAAAATGAAAGCTGAAAGAAAAATGTCACTCTGATCCCTTAAGAGGAGTTTGAGTGTGTTCACTTTCCCTTTAAACCATCCATTTTCCAGTCAAAGACAACCATCTCTGACAGATCTGTGATCTGTTCCAGCAGGGTAGATCTGTATAATTCTCATGTTGGCATCAGAATTGTATTTCTCCTATGGAATTAACCACTCAATCAACAAATAATGCACTGCTACGCAATACATTTTTTACACTACTGACTTTTTTTTATGCATATCCCTTTTATTTCAGATAAGCCTAATTACACTCTGCTGTACCCTTTCAAGACACACAGTATGATTTTATTCTCCTTAGCACAGCATTCTGAAAAAAGTCTGACCCAAGATCTATGAAAATCTCAGAATAATTTCAAAAGATTTATAACTGCCTACATTTTGTCCTGATATTAAGCTTACCTTCTTGTATAATTTGTCATAATTTCCTGACAGTAAGAAAGAGGAATCCACTTGGGAATTTATATAAAATGAAATTGGATTTTTAAGTCTAAAATTAACTTCTTGGATTAATTTCTATGTCCCTTGCACCCTTCAAATAAGATGCACATAAAGATGTAATATCTGTACATAAAATTGTCAATTTATGGAACTATTATGTGTATGACAAAAACAACGGAAAAACGACGAGCCTGGCTTTTTCTCAGGCTCTTTCTAAATAACTTTTTGCTGCAGAATGTTACCCTGCTTGGTTGCAGTGTGGATCCTAGTTGCCATTTGTATGTCTTGCTCTACATAGTGACAGCCAGCAACAATTCAGACCTGAAAGAAAATTTTATTTTCTTCTTTAGTTTGCTCCGTTTCAATTTTTCTATCAGCCGCACAATGTGCATGGAGTGATCGTCGCAAAATGTCGTAACTGGAAACAACGGAATATCAAAGCTCTCGCCAAAGAGACGCAGGATTTTGTGGGGACTCAGGGTGGGAGTGTGTGCTCCCACAGGTTTGCACTTGTCTGGATTTCTTCTGTTGGCGCTCCTCATCCCTCAGGGATGTGTGCTTTGTTTCTGCTTTAGCACTGATGTTATCCACATAACTAGCAAATGTTTCCTTAAGGATCTCAGCCAGTCTGGGGTAGTAGGGCCAATTTACAGATCTTTAATTAATTATTTTCAAAAAATGTCGCATGAAACTCAGCTGGGATGGTTACCACCTTGGATCTCAATCTGGGAACATGTCGGAGAAGACAAGTTCTACCAAAGAGAGGTTCTGGCTCACTTCCAGGTGTGGGTTTTCGTGAGACTGTGAAGTCTGTCCATACTGTGACCAGCAGTAAAAATCCACCTCGTGTGGATACAGGCATCTCCCTTGGGTAGCGGCGTAGTCATGGTATCATGGAGCTGAGTCTCTGCTGCCCACCGAGCATCTGCCTGTCTTCTCCTTTCAGCTCCCTTGGGGTGAGATCAGCTAAAAGGTAGAAAGGCCCTTTGTATTCTCCATTTAGGGTATTTGACTTTACAGCAAGTATCGTCTCAAACATGGCTTTGCTGGATTTTTTCTGTATTTCTATGCCTCTTTAACAGTGATGAGCTAACCGTGTGCAACCCCACAGAGCGCGTACAGGACCGCTCCTGTAACTGTGTGGCTCGTGGTTCCGAAGGCCACTCTTGGATCCTCTCCTGCTACAGTGCGAGACAGACACCTCCAGCACACAGCAACCTCTTCAGTTCTGAGGCACCACCTGAAAGAGCCTCTTCCTCCCAGCTGAGTAGATGTTAAGCTCTGTATTAGATCGCCCTTGTCTTATACTTGATACTTGGAATGAGTCTGCTAGTCATTTCAGGATAAGAGCATTCTTCCTCCTCTCACGGAACAGATGATTGTCACCCTGTGGTAGCTACTTGTGACACTTTCGCCCTGAGTACACAAGCTGGTAATGAGAAAAGAGACCTCAGCCCTGCCTTGAAAGCCTCTGATTCCTTTCAGGTTGTCTCAGTATTAACAACTACCCATATTCAAAAAGTCATCATCCGTGCCTCAAAAATCGGTGCTGAACTCTGCCGCATGAATACACCTCTGTTCTCAAAACTAGCAAAGGAAGAAAAGTGCCTCTTCTTCTGCAGGCATCTCCGTGTTATTCAGGTTGTGGGGTGGTCTCCACCAATTATAGAGGAATCCTACCTTCGGGGATCCTTCTGAAGTACGAGAGGCTGAATGTGGGTCTCTATCAGCCTGACGACAGTTTAGGATCTAGCTGCTACCCCGCAGTGTCGCAGCCCTGGGAATGTGGAAAAGGTCACTCCTCACCTCAGTCCTTCCCTACTTTTTCATTTCATCTGTTCTTCCCACTCTGTACCCTGGCTTTTCCTGCTTTTTATTTAGATTTCCTTTTATTCCCCTTTTACTGCAAGACTCAGCCCCTCTTGGCTGCAGTCAGGGGAAAATCCTTATGATGACATAGTCAAAGAGATTTGACACGCTACAACACAAAGGGCAATGTCTGGGAAGGGCAGAGTGATGCAGCACAGATCCTGGATGTCAGATAACATTATCAGAGGGTAAAGTTTAACATAATTCTTAGCATGTGTTTTATCTTTCAAAGCAAACCTTGCCCTATGCTTCATTCTGTGCTTCAGACGGTGACCAACCAGATGCATTTGTGCTTTCAGTGTTTTTATTTAATAAATCCTTGTTACTTTCTCTTTTCATTCCACTCTAGCCCCCACTTTTATCACCATCTAGTCTCAAAAAGTAGAGAGAAAACTGTTGCTTAACATTTGAGAACCGTTGCCCTCTTTTCCCCTCACTTGTAGATAGAGTTATATATTAACTCCTACATGCATTAAGATTAGGATTTTAAAATATGCAGACCTAATTGCACCTTCTTTCATAGTTAAGTGTCCAAGTCAGTCCGTTTTAGAAATGGTGAGCCCCTGTAAGTTTAGATCAAGTCAGTTAGTTATCTTTGTCATTAAAACCCATTGGTCTGGGTGTTTTTAATCTTGGATTGCATTTTGCATAAGCAGTTAGGACCTGAGGCCAAACTTTTCAACAGTGATGCACAAAGCTAGGCACCCATTCCTATATTTAGCACACAGTTAAAATTATCTAGTTTTCAGAGGTGTTGAACATCCTTAAATTCTAGTGCTGCTTCTGGGATCTCCATATGTTCATTACAGCCAAAATTCATGCACTCTTTAGATAGATGGACTAAGTCACCTCATTTTTGTTGCCTATATCCATACCTAAATACCCATTTTAAATACTTTCTCTTTATTTTTGAAATACCTTGCTAGTGCATAGTGAATAAATTGATGAAAATGGAGACTTTTTTTCAATAACATTCATACAATATACCCAGTTTGTATCTTTTTCAAGCTTCAGTATAATTCTCAATGCTTTATTCCTCCACTGCAAACAGATAAAAGGCACTTCCACTTCTCTGATGTCTTTATGCACCTAGGGACTTACATAACCCAGTACCTTTACATTTACTATTAGCTGCAGTTAAAATATCATTAGCAGAGCTCTTATTAGTAGATACAAGACAAATAAATATGTTTGGATATTTTATTTGAGGGAAGGCTGGGAGACTCTTTGCAAGCATGTAGACCTCCAGCAGCTCTGCTTGGCCTGATCAGCCCAGTAAATTCAAAGCCCAGACTCCAGTCGTGGGATGTAAACTTTTCCGTATCAAAGCTGTTACACGTGATGTTTTGTTCTGAAGGTACTTATGTGTGTGGCTTTTATAAATGTACTTTCTCCCTTGGGACAACTGGCTTATACCAGCTAGCAAAGGTCCTCAAGGGACAATACATTTATCCAGTGAGCAATGCCTGTGACCTTCTTATCTCACATGTCTTCATGTATCTTTCTGCCACATCCAGCAGTTGAAGGTGATATATCATCCAATTGTGCCAGCTAGCCACTAGCAGAAGGTTTATATCAGATGGAAACATATGGCTAATATCCAGGGTATTTGCAATGCAACCTCGGTACAAAGGGATCATATCAGACCATCATTATTGTTTAAAATGACCTGTAAATATTAGATCAGCTTGTTCACAGGCAGTATTGTGCCCCTGATTTCAGTGACAGCTTTTGATCTGTTATCTTTAGATCTTTTGGATTTTCAAAGCTAACTGTTGACAGCATATTAACTTTGTTATGCTTTTTAGGTTAACCGCAAAAGGTCGACCATAAGAATTTTGGGGTTTTAGTATAATATTCTTTGCATTGTCACACTCACATTTGTTTTATCACCAGCTTTAAAGAGAGGTTACTTCAATGCACAGCAACCTAACAGAGGATCACAGTAAAGAGAAAACAGAAATGTACTGGGTGGACAGAGGTTCTCAGGTGTGATTTGTGCAGATTTGAGCCAAGTCTGAGTATATGGTAAAAACACATTAAGAATCTTTCATCCACTTTTCCAACCAACCAGGCTGCAAATTTATTTCCTTCTTCACTCAGGAGCCTGGAAAGGATCTGACTACTTTTGAAATCAAGTGCTCAAGGGCTTTCTCACAGCCAGCTAAGGCAGTGGATAAGACTCCCTTTCACTTCAGTGGGACACAAAATGAGTTTTTTTCTGTGATGAACTTGCATGTTTTGTCTGTTTTGGCCATGTCAAGGGGAACTGTGGAAATAATATAGCTCTATTGACACTTTAGGCACTACTCCAGGTAAATGTAAAAGAGCCAGAAGTGAAATCCAACTCACAATTCACATTTTCTTATTGCAATCCTAACTTATTTTTTGACCACTAAAGCAGAAAAAAATAAGGTAATATTCTTGCTGTCGGTAAGAATATCCATGAGTCTCTCAGTTCACATTATATACCTTAGTCATTTCAACAGCCAGTGTGATTTAAGAATCACCTAGAGCAACACATTATATGAAAACTGTGCCCCTGGTAACAGGGATGTACGTCCATGCCGCAACTTGACAAGGTTTTATCTCCACCGCAGGGGAGAGTTTAACTTTGCATCGCTCCCACATGACATGACTGGACAAACACATTCTACTGAGTGTTCTTGAACTTCATTTCCTCTCTGCTAAGATCTCACTGCCTTACCTACTGCAGCTTCAAGGGAAAAAGTAAAGAGGATAGCATTTACAGCCCCTCCTGCTCCAGGAATGCAGAAAAAAATCACATTATCACTTTATGTCTGTAAAGCAGTATGTGGCTCAATTCACAGCCTATCCTGCAAAGAATATCAGAGGAAATGAAAGCTCTCATTTGACTAGTGGAAATAACAGAAAGCCTTGAGAATTTACAGAAAAGACCACTCATTTGTGTAGATGCATCTAAAATCTCAGTGCCCAATCTAAGGTCTTTGTCTAGCTTCTCTCAGTAGTCAATGAAAAAGGATTTTGACACCTCTGGAAGTACAATTCATTCCATGCTTAGATACTGATTTCAAAGAGGTAGTATGTTGTCTCTCTCACTGACTGCAGATGATACGTGTTATGCAAAAAGCTACAATAATACTAGTTCAGTATATATATTTCAGTTTATCTGCAGTACCTTTATAGATAGGAGGCCATCTGTTGGCCTAGCAGAGCAGTCCTATATGGTCTGTGAAAGTGGATTAAAAGAAAAAGCTGAAAATCTTTTCACCAGTTGAATGGCTTCTGTGAGTCAAGCCTGCATCTAGATAAATTGAAATGTTTCCATCTGCAAAAAAAAATCTGACGTGTCATCCAATCAGCAAAGATAGGATAATACACATAGAAGGAAACAGCAGCAACAGGTCTTCAGCAATTACATTTGCCACACCTAGACAGAAGGGCAGAACGAGCTGTGAAGAAGAAATCACAATATTTCTCCTACTTATATGAATCTCGAGTTGACAATGGTCAAGCTTTGTGGGAGGTGTTTTGTTTCTGTATGGTTTTGATCTCATTTGATTTGATTTTGCTTAGCTCTCCTATTTCAGTACAAGATGCCAGCTTGTTTCTGTTGATTGAAGGTACCTGTGCTTTGGCAGCAACTTCCTAAGGAAGAGGAATCAAAATTCATAGAAAACTAACTCAGCACTGCCCTGCACTTGGAAAAGTGATGCAGCCGGAGAGGTAGGTTTATGTTACCTGCATTTCCCTTTGTGTGTTTCTACCTACACTCCTGCTAAGAATTTATCACCTCAGCAATAGCTTTAGGACACACTTATTGCTCCTATGTCATCACATGTATACCCATCCTGGTAGAGTTGATGCATGCTCCATATCCACAGTTTCTCCTAACACCCAGCTTAGCTCATAGTATTGCTTTGTGCATTAACTCTTTTTCTACTTTGTCACTTCTGTTCATCTCTCTTTGCCCCACCCTAAGCTTGCCTTGAGGTAAGACGATATACGACGTTTGCTTCCTCTATTTCATCATGCTGTTGGTTATCCCAAAGGTTTCAAATCTGATTCTTCTATCCAAGGTCTTTCCTGCCTCGGTAAACTCCACATCCTACAAAGTGTGTCATTCATACCAGGAAGGAGCATCTATACCATCTCCAGGAGCACTGTCTGAGTAAGGAGATGATTTTTGGCTCTTTGTTGGAGCCATTAGAGCAAAGCAGATACTTTCTAGAGCCCTGGACCCCTGTAAAGTCTGCCTAATGATGACAGCAGCCTCTGCCAAAGAACTGGGTGCCCCCACTAGCAGAAGAGAATTCTTCTTCCAGTACTAGCTGTCAAGAAGAGTGTGCCATCTTCCCCTCTAAACATGGTAACCTGGAGACACCTTGGCACTTGCGGGGCTGCAGGTGGAGTTTGTAATGTGGGGTAGGACCACCAGCAGGAGCTGCAGACTCTATTGTTTGGTTGCCTTTCTCCAGGTGTGAGAACTTTAGCTGCAGGTTGTGTTTGCAAGCCCACAGGATCCTCACATAATTTATACAGATCTTTCCATGGACGTGCCAAAAGCCAGAAGATGAAGCATCGTTTATACCTTGCAGGTTGCACCTCACCAGTCATCTCTGTAGCACCTAAGGACATCTTATTACTTGCCTGAGGAAGGGAGGGCAGATGGTGAGGGATGAAAAACAAAAGGCAAAGAAGAGCAATGGTCTCAAATTTTCTCTGAAATTGTGCTTTCTGTTGTGAAGAAGGATTGGAACAGATGGTCTCATTGAGAGCCTGCTCCAAAAATGATTGAATACAATAGAAGAATTTCCTTTGATCTTGATGAACATTTCACTGGTTCTGGAAGACTGAACCTCAATCAGGCGACCCCCAGTGTGAGTCTCCAGTATGATCAAACTTTGCGGAGGGGAGAGGTTGTTATGGATCCAGACGAGTCTATATATCCCATAGACCTAAAGTTCCAGATTAAACATGCACTGAACTGAGGGAGCTTATAAAGGTTTGTAAATAACTCTTCTGGAAGTGTGATTGTGGCCACAACATGCATGGCATCTCTGAGCAGGCAGCCCTTCTCATTCACCGTTGTTTGAATAATTGGAAAATCACTCACCCGTTACTATTTATGGCCACAGCCACAATCCTCCGCTGAGCTGGCACCTCAGCTGGGGATGCTTCATTTCCATTTAACAGGATGAAAACCATGTGGCTGTGAATCATCTGGTTCTGCCTCTGCCACCTTAACATGAGCACGTTCACTGTATTCGATCAACTGTGCTACAGTTCAAATTGACGGCAAGGCTCACACCTCATTTCCACACACAGAGGCTGTGAACTTTCTGAGGCTGCGAACATTTCCCTTGCCAGCCTCCTCAGTTCTAGAGGCCTGCTCATTTTTTTATTTTATTTTTTGGCTGCTACTGTGCACTAGATACTTTGCAGACAGAATAGGTACCGTCATTCCCTAAAGCTTTTATTACCAGTATGTTCTCTTTCTGCCAAAGATTTTCTCCACTTTTATTATCATACATGCTCCTGAGCATGTGTGTGTGTTAGGATGCCCGTAAGTCACCGTGCAACCCTCACTACACTCTAGGAGTGCAATTCGACAATGCTTTAGCTAATCGAAACCAGAGCTACTGCAGTCGCTCGCTCTCCTTCACCCCCGGCCTCATGTTCCTACCTTCACCTTCGAGCTGGCACTGGCAGATTTGCTATAAAGGTTGGTATTTTTTGCAACATCATGCAGTGAGCTAGCTCAGGAAGCTGATGCAGTTAGAAACCAGTCAGGCTAGTTTTTGACCAGTCCATTCTCCTGAGCTATGTCATTATCCTGTACTCATAATGCTAGTCAGGGAGTGATACCATGTGGAAAAGGATGGGACTGAGGGCAGTATGACAGCAAACCTGATTTAGAGTGGTTTAAAGTGCCCCGGTGCCTCTCCTCTGCACGTGTGGGTGCATGCATCTGTTTGTGGATGTTTATTTTGAGGTACACATGAACAAAAAGTCTATAAATCAGGTGATTCTAGACTGCTATACATAGCACGGGGGTATAAAATCCCTAATGACAAGTTTGAAAGATCCCATTGGGAGGCTTTTACAGGAGCTGCAAGGTGACATTTCCCAGGAAGGCAGGCAGCAATCTGGTACTAATCCTGACCTCCCTGGAGGTAGTACTGGGTGAACACCTGTGGTGGGCCCACCCGGGCTGGACACCATGTCCCCACCACAGCCGCTCTGTCACTCCCCCTCTTCACCTGGAGAGGGAAGAGAGAATATAACAAAAGAATTGTGGGTTGAGATAAGGACAGGGAGAGATGACTCAATCAATTACAGTCACAGGCAAAATAGACTTGACTTAGGGAAAATGAATTTAATTTATTGCCAATCAAACAAGAGTAGGGTAATGAGAAATAAAACCAAATCTTAAAACACCTTCCTCCCATCCCTTCCTTCTTCCCAGGCACAGATTCACTCCTGAATTCTCTACCTAACCCTCTCCTGAGCAGCGCAGGGGGACGACGAATGGGAGTTGTGGTCAGTTCATCACACGTTGTCTCTCCCGCTCCTTCCTCCTCAGGGGCAGGACTCCTCACTCTGCCCCTGCCCCGGCCTGGGGGCCCTCCCACGGGAGACAGTCCTCCACGAACTGCCCCAGCGTGGGTCCCTCCCACGGGCTGCAGTCCCTCAGGCACAGACTGCTCCAGCGCGGGTCCCCCG
>JAVKLA010000053.1:44024275-44043833 GCA_034782735.1 Sagittarius serpentarius | reverse complement strand
TACTGAACTGAAAACACAGCGCTGTACCAGCTACTAGGAAGACAATTAACTCTATCCCAGCCGAAACCAGGACAAATTGTTAAGGTTGGAAAAGACCTCTAAGATCATCAAGTCAACACCACCATGCCCACTAAACCTTGCCCTGAAGTGCCACACCTACACGTCTTTTAAATACCTCCAGGGATGGTGACTCCATCACTTCCCTGGGCAGCCCATTCCCATGTTTGACCACTCTTTCAGTATAGAAATTCTTCCCAATATCCAACCTAAACCTCCCCTGGAGCAACTTGAGGCCGTTTCCTCTTGTCCTGTCGCTTGTTACTTGGGAGAAGGGACCGACCCCCACCTCTCTACAGCCTCCTTTCAGGGAGTTGTAGAGAGCGATAAGGTCTCCCCTCGGCCTCCTTTCCTCCAGAATAAACAACCCCAGTTCCCTCAGCCAGCTTCCACCTACTTTGTCATATTAAAAAGTAAAGTTTTACTCTTTGGGGTGGATGAACACCTAATTCTGGGGGGGCTTTTGGACCATGACCATGGCCTCGGGGTTCTTCAAGAGAGAAATGATAATTATCAGTCCTCTGGGCTGAACACATGCTTGGAGCTGGCCGCTTGTTCTCTGCAAGTGTGTGCCGGTCGGCAGGGCCAGGGCTTTAGAGACCTTTTTTACATAGTCACTAAGTGATAGCACCAGTGTGTTGTCAGAAAGCTGCAACAGGATGCACTCAACTGGGCAAAAGCATTGAATCTGTGTTTCTTTTATCCCTATTCAGCACGATTTTGTGCATGTTGTCTCCAATTCTTTGAATCTTTTAGCTGAAGGAACACTCCCAAGTAGTTCAAAAGCACACAGAAGTTCTTTCTTTTTTTTTCCCCGCTTCATGTTGGTACAGAAATGCTCTGAGCACCTCATTGCTTGGCTGGTAATAGCTTCTAAATGTGTGCTCAGGACGTGGCAGCAATGTCCTGCAAAAATTGCTGCTTTGCTCTTTGAAAAATGCCACTGACCTTATGAAAAACAATCTTCTGACACAGGCCAAAGGAGTAAATTATAGTACAAAGTTCATGTATGATATTAGTGGTAGAAACCAAGTAAGTTGCAAGGCCAGCCTCTCAGCTCACCAGCCCCCGTATCAGCCCACTGTAGGGTCGTGGGGTGAAACATTCCCTCTGTTGATTCACCAGCGTGGTGAGGTTGCCATGCAATTTGAATTTTAGTACTGCCTCTGCCATCAAAAATGATGGCAATGGAGGCCATACAGCTACCTGACTATACAGATCACAGTAAATATACTTCCCACCAAAGGTGCTCAATTCTCCTGTCAAGACACAGTCCTCTTGTACTGCGATGGCAGCCGAGCACATGCGCTGATGGGGACAAATACCTCTACGTGGCTTTTACCCTCCTAATCACAGAGCTGCTCCTTTCATTCCTTTTGTCTTTTGCTGACTCTGGTCCTACTGCTTCTGTGCTGACTGTCTCTGCCTTGCCTCCGTCTCCATACTAGTGCCATAACCACTAAATCCTCTCTCAGCCTCCTGGGTATTAACTGCTGTTGTCACCAACTACTTCTTGTCAACATGACTTGATCTTCTTTGTGCTTCACCCTGTCTTGATTCATTCTACCTGAAATTAATCAGTATATACAGGGACGTAGATGTAAGGAGAGAGAATTCTGCTTTTCAATCCTTCTTTATTTGGAAAAAAGTCTCTCTCCTTACATGCACAGCTGAAAAAGGAATTGATTTATGTTGCTGCAACTCTACTGATTCCACCTGAAGTTTCTCTAATTTCCACTGGTGTAAGGGAGATTAAAATCCATCTCAGAGTACAGTACCTCACTGCTGTAGAATTGCTTTTGACAGGGTAAGAGATAGGAGCCATATTTCCAGCCTGAAATACATTTTCATCATTATCTCATGCACATGGCTCAGTGAAAGACTGTTATTGGAGTTCTCTGCAAATCATCTGTATTACTGATAATCCTTTAGCAGCCCATGAGCGGTAAAATGCTGTATGGCATGGGAAGTGATATTTCTGCATGCCCTAGAGGTAGTGGAAGCAGAAAAACTGGCTGCCAGCAGCATACCCAGTGTAGGACTGCAAAAGAGTTGCCCTAGCTTGCACAAGGGCTGAATTTGAACCCCACATTTCTAACGGGCAACCCTGCCATGTGACTCTCTCACTGATTTGCAGCCACAGTCTGTCTCTGGGTTACCTTCTTAAAATGGTTCTTTTAGTAGCAAATGTTTTATTTAAGGCTAGGAATACATTTGCAAAGTATAATGTAGTGTCCTGATTTGCCTTGCCACATATGCTCCATATATCATGGAATCTGTTCTCTTTGCTCTGCCACTGACTTACCCGATAACCATGCAGATACACTACTGTTCACAGAGCTGGGTAGGGGCAACACTGTTTTTTTCTCAACCAGTTCACTCAAAGGAGACACAGGAAGAGGGCAATAGGTCCAATCCCCAATTCACTGCTCCATGAACTTCCAGTTTGCACCAGCTAAAGATACAGCCCAAATCTTAGTGGTTTCCTGGAATATTCATTTTTACCTCCTTCATCACAGATTCTCCAGCATTTCTTTCTTTGAAAGGAAATAGTTCTAGTTTGGGCAAAGTTGTCCATCTGTTTCATTGCCTTGCCAGGAGTCTCCACACTCCTCTCTTCTGAACAGTCAATGGCTAAACAGATCACGCCACTCTGAGCCTTGGTCTTACCTGGAGCCAACACTTTTTTTTTCACTTCATACTTTAGCTCACCATCACATCAGCCAATCAGATGTGAAGCAGCCACTTATTCAGAATGTTTTGCTTCCAAATCAGGAAAAAAAAATATTTAGCCACATTCACATTGCAAAATAAATATGTGTGATCCTTATAAGTGTGAGGATTGGTTTGCAATAAATACAGCAGGATGCCTGAAGCAATCTGGCTATGCAGAAGTAATCACGTATCTTGGGTGGCTGAATTCATTTTGTTCGTGGTTTCAGACATATCAAAGGTATGCAATCTCCATTAGATAATGTGGTGCCCCAGCTTCTGAGAAGTTTAAGAAGCACTGAACTTCTGGAAAGTGCGATTCCTTGCTAAGAGGGAAATGACCCAGCAAAGACTCTAGATATTGTATAATTGATCTCAGCATTTATATTTATGTTAAAGAGATCAGGAAGGTGAATTCTGCTCCCAGGTCACACGCTCAGTGCTGAGCTGAAGTTTTTTGTGCAACAGACATGGTGATGGGAATTAACACTAATAATCAACCCAAATAGGGTTGCATCAGGCCCTGACCTGTGTCTGATTGTGTTGTTTGTGGCTATATTTATAAGTCTTTACCTATCAAAAGTAATGTGTTAATGGCCAGTTCTCGCATTTGGGCATTGCTAGCAGGGTTTTCTTTTTATACAGTAAATATTTCAGCGTTAAATGGGTTTACCAAACACCACAGACACCTCTAAGAGCAGCAGTAGATACTTTTTACTGCAGTCTTGACCACCAGTATTTGATGGAGAAATTTAGTTCCCAGATTCATTTTTTTAATGTATGTAATTTCTGTTACTTTGCAGTGCATGCACATTCGTTGATAGGGTTAGGGACTCATTATAAACCACAAAAGCTACAGTTCAGTAAGTGAGAACTTCTCAGTGCTGGAAAGGATAGAATCTTTTACCTTTGCTCATAATTGGTGTGAAGTCTCAAATTGTGCCAACTCAGAACTATTGTCTTTACTTTTTTATCTTCACCTAGCAGCATATGGGAGCCAGAGCATCATTGCGCTGGGTACTGTGCAAATATCTGCCCAAGAGGGAGTCGCTGCCACAGACAGTTCAGTCATGAGCCTTTGTAGAAGGTAGGAGACGTAGAGAGAATCATCAAACAATCTGATCAGCCTGAATAGCAGAAGCCTCATTAAACTATCTGCCTAATCATTGCCAAGCTTGGCTCCTTTCTCACTGGTGGCACCACAAAGGGTTTTCAAGCAAAATGTGACGGTGAGTAGTGAATTGGCTCTATGAATAGATTGCGGGGTTTGCCTACAGAATTACAGAAAATGGGATTGGAAAGGAGCTGAGGCGGTCATCTAGTCTAGCCTGCCTTCTCTGGTTAAGGGATTGAGCAGAAGAAAGGAAGAAAACAAGCAGCTAATATTTTTAACAGACAATCACAAAATCTGTAGGCTGTGCCGGCGTAGCAACACCTCCGTAGGTGTAGAAACCCATCAGCAGGGTTGGGAAAGGCTGCGGAGGTCTGTGAAACTGCATGAGTGTTTTGTGCTGCATGCTGTGCAGATTTCCAGGGAAATAATGGAAAAAAGGGACAAGGTGCTTTATTCCCTTACATTATGAACTACAGGAACAGTCACTTTACCTCTATTTTAAGAGGATATACATGTATGAAGAAGAGGCTGTCAGAGGTAAGAAGCAAATGAGGGTGTAAGACGAGAATGACCTGAACAAATTGATTTCCCCAGCAGACAAACCCAATCCAAAAGACATTGCATCACCCAGAATTGTATAGCTTAGATCTGGCTGTGCTGGGAGGGCTCAGAGGTAGGTGAGAGTCAAGCCAAACCTACCCAGCAGAGCAACAAAGAACACCACACCAGTTCCCCATGGCTGAAGAAATACAGTGAGTAGATGTTTGGAAGAGGAAGGAATAAATAGTCAGTTTTGATTATACGGATTTAGGTCCACTAGGAACTTTCAGATGGACAATGCCACGGATCAGGCTAGAAAATACTGGAGATGCTGCTGGCTAAGCTGACCTTACAACAGCACAGAGGGTCAAAGAGTTGAGGGCAAAAGAGACCCCGAAGCCATGCTGAAATTCAGGTATCCTGGTATCTTTCTCGAGCTTTTCAGAAGCTTAAGCAAAACAGACCAGATTACATTTACACAATTAAGTAAAAGGTTGAGGTTTTAAATACCGGTAAAGCTGATTCGTTCCCTGGTACTCTACTATTTTAAAGAGCATACTGCCAGCTAGTGAAACACTGACCCTAACGCTTCTTCAGCAAGTGAGCCTCCCATCCCCTTAGAAACCCTGCCTGATCTTGTTTGGTTTGAAAACGCTCCAAGAGTAAATGTACAAGACTGCGTGACTTGCATAATTCTGAAGCACAGCAAATTCATAAGCCCATAACTCACTGTTTACAAACACATTTACAACTCTTCCAATTTGGTATTGTGCATGAATGAGCAAACAGGCTCACCATGCACTCACCTGATTTCCCTAGCACATTTAAGATATTTTGTCTATGCCAAAAAGCTATAGAGAATGAGATGGAAGGAGAAGCTCTTCCTGGTTCTAATTTCTAAATATATTAAGTGCAAACACTTCACTTTTATGAGAAAGTTTAACATTTAACTCCATGAATATGAATCTTTGGTGGCAGTTCAGATGATGATTATCATTTTTCAATCTTATCACTTCTGTCACATCTATTAGATAAGGTCCTTTTCTGTCATTCTTCCATCCAGCTCAGGGTCTGAGATTACGATATTAGCACAGGGCTATAAATTCTCCCTCGTGTCTGGTTCTGTCCTCAGCAGATGTATTTTTCTCACTCAATTCCATTTCTTATTTTGTTGGTGCATTATATTTCAGAAATAGCTTGCCGCTTTTTTGTTGGTATTTTTTGTTCTTCAATTACCATGCTACAGCTAAAAAAAGTCATTTGCCTTCATGCAAGAAGCCTTCTTCCTAAGTGCCAATAAGTAATAATGTAATATGCTGCAAATCCTTCATTTCTGTTTAGGTTTGGAACGTGAATATTTGTTTCTAGGGAATAAATCATAACTGTCTGATGACTGAAATGACCTTCAGTCTATATAGTAATTTAAAATGAAGCTGAGTTAATTCTCTTTAAAAACCTGTAATTTTGCTAAGCATTTCAGTTACATATTTTGTTTGTTTATATTTTATAGAATTTCAAATCCTTTTCTACAGCTAATTATCAAACATATATTTGGGTTTAAGTCCGAGTGATACTGCCATGCATTTTTAGAAACTGTAGTTACGATAGTAAAGTGTGCTCTCGTCAAAGGACCAACAATTTTTGGGGAATTTAATTTCATCTTGAATCACTCCAGGTTAGCCACATTATCTGTTTTATTAGCTTTACCTTAAAGACTCTTTCTCCAGAGTTTTGTATGTGGTATTTCTCAGAAGTCTGTATGTACCATTAGCTGATATAATTTCTTATGATATTTAACCTCTCACTGCTGTTCAGACAAGACATAGATCTACTATACTACTGATGTTGATTTCCTATCATCAATGACCATTTAGGCTAGTTTAAGCACCTTCAGCAATAAGACACCTGAAAAACCCATGCTGCAGAAATTTTATGGTTTGAGAGCCAAGATTTTTTACAACTCTTAAGTGCACTTTCACTTTCTTTATTGCACCAAGTACGAAGTTAAATTTACCAAGTAGCATAAATCTCTTCCACCTGTGCACACCATGGAAAAGAAATCATTAAAGGGACCTCATCATATCATACATTAAAAGTGGTGAAAGGAAGAATAAAGTTTGAAGTAAAATGTTCACAGGTTGGTGCTTGGATTTTAGTATCCAGAACAAGATGTATCTCTTCAAATTTCAGACATCTGTGGTATTGACACCCATCCTACATTCCTTTTAGAGGCACGGAGAGAAATGTGCCCTTGTAGGAGAAGATTCATGCGACCAGCTTTAGATACCTACTTAAGGATGAGATGATTCATTCTTTATTATGCCTCTTCTTTCCATTGGCTGAAGGCAAAGCGGACAATCAAGTCAAACAGAAATATCCACGTTGTATATTTGAAGTTGGGAAAGATTAATTCCACAATTGCAGCTGTATTCGAAAATATCACATTAAGCCCAACCGAAATGTGTCCCATCTTGCCCTTCTAAGTTTATTCAGTCAAAATCTTTAAAATGCCTGTTTTTCGGAAGGTCTGAGTTCTCCTAGTTCCCATCAAAATAAACACAGAGACCTACAGTCTCCTTGAAAAATAGTATCTTGGCACTTGAAATCAGTCTAGTTCTGCCTTCACTCAGGCCAGTTTTTAAATATGGTTTTAGCAGAAAAATTTTCTGGACTCCAAGCTTTAACTAGTCACTTCTGCATGCTGTCTTAAACCCATATTTTTAGGCAGCAGTCTTAAAATGTCTGCACTTTCAAAATTTCTGTTGGCATTAGTCAGAAGCCTTTGTAACAACTGCCTTTGGTTATGATCATTATGCTTCTTTTTCTAACTTTTTCATTACATTTCTCATTTTTTTCTGTTCAACGAAATTAAATGTATCTGCCTCAATTGTAAGCTTTCCTGAATTACCAGGCTTGTGGGCTGTTTTGGGATTTTAATACTGCAAAGAATGTTTAAAGTAAGAAGAAAATCACGAAACCAGATGTAAGCATAATAAATTGGCAAAACCTAATTCTTGTCTTTTTTTTTTTTTTCAGGCTCCATTTTGGTGACCTACCTATTTGGCAAAGTTTTTCTAATAGTTAAGTCATTTTATCCTCAGAGGAATTTTAAATTTAAATACAACTCCATACATTTTGGCCAAAATGAGCCTGTGAAATTAACACTATTTTGGATAGCTGCAGAAAACCTGGAATCATCATCTAAAGGCATTTACAAGCGTTCCAGGAACATCATTACATATGTATTTTTAGTCTTCCTACTGGCAGCAAAAGCAGTGTAGACAAATTTGCATTTCAAGGCTGGAACCAACTGGATTTCACATGGATCTGATAAAAACATCAGAAGAACAACGAGATACTTTGGCACACACATACATTTCCTAAAATGACAGAAAAATGAGAATTTCAAGGATGCATTTCTACACCTCCCACTTCAAAGTCTTGCTACTTAATCTTGCTTGAATAAGCTGCAAATATGTCTGACCTCTTAGTAAAACTCATTCATTTCTATGGTTTTTTTCCATGTAAATCCCACAAAAGGACTGTCTCAGTAAGTTCACAGGTACTGCACAGATACTCAGTAACAGTACAGATACCTTTACATTTATCAAACACAGATTTTTGCAATGGTAACAAATGGAAATCTGTTCTCACTGGACCCCCACAATACCTGCTTCTCAAAACTTATTGCAGCACCCAATCTATTACTGGCTCCCTACAGTAAAGGCAAATCAAGAAGACGATACAAGGCTTGCAGACTCAGCTCCTAAGGTTGTTTCACAGTAGCATTAAGGAGCACTAATGGAAAAGTTTTCTGTGCAAACTAGAGGATGCAGAGGGCTCTAGATCAAAATGTACCACTTAAATCTTTCAATACTCTGGAAGTAACAGTAGGGTGAAGATAAAAACTAGGTTATTTGCACAAGATGCTCCACAGCTCAGAAAACTTTCTTTGCTTTTTATTGCACTTTCTGATTTTGAAGAATCTTGACCTGCATGTGATGGCAGAAGACATTTTATTTTCCAAACTGCCCCGCATTTGTACAGAAGAGATGTGTGGAAACAATAAAATGTCTCTTGGAGATATTTTATTCTTGTACATAGTTTTGTTTGATCCCAAGTAAGTGATGTTGGATTGAAAGTACACACTCTTCACTCACTTGAAACAGCATATGGTCTTTTAGTATTGCAAGCTGAAAAAGGAGTATGAGAAAAAAACATCTTTATTTCTCAGAGAAAAGGTCAGAGAAAACAAAAAGCTTATCTGAATATAAAGTAAATATCCACAGCTACTGGAGAGTAGAACTCTTGCAGTTAAGAAGGAGTTAGCAAGCTTAGCTTGACACATGATCTTTCCAACAAACAGAAATACATTGGCAAAATTTCCTAATCTAGCTGCTCTGCAACTTTTTCAGGTTCTCATATGTCAAATTTGGGCTTCAGCCCTGGCTTTCCCCCAGCAAACCTTCTGATCTTACGCCTCTGCGTTCAGTCAGGCATGGCTCTCCATCTCTCACCATGCGCCTCCAGCTGGCTTTGAAGCCAGGCAGGGGGCAAGAGAAGAGCCGTCCTCAACTGCGGCATGTTCCTGGCTCCCTGTCCAGCCGATGCTGGAGCACTGTCTGACTTCAATGCTCAGCCAATACTGGAAACGATCACAAAATCTTTTGCAGTATCCCAGACCTGGTGGTATTTTGGGATCAGTCTCCTTAGAAGCTACTCTAGGATGAAAACTGAACTGCAGCCTAGAGCAAATTATATATATCTAGGGAGAAGCAGTACTCTTTTATCCTCATTTCTTTCGATCTGATAACCTGTCTATCTGCTTCTCGTTTGAACATTTTGCTTATTTTCAACCAAAGAAGTCTCCAAGCTCTCAAGCCTTTTAGAAAGAAAAGAGAAAGAGGGAAGGTTTTGTTAACATGATAATCTCATCACTTGAAGAAATACCTATAAACATTTTAAGAAAGAGCTAAGCAGAGTTCTCCAGCTACTTCATCTGTATAGCTTATTTATTTATATACATTTGTCATGATCTGGCTAAATTTTTCCTCTCTAAGGTGAATGATATCACTTTTTAATAGCTGTTGCTACAAACTACAGAATCATTTCCATTTCTGCTGTGTTCACTTCTGAGTTTAGTTGCCTGGAACTGCACATGGCATTCAAGATGAAAGGGTATTTTGATTTATACAGATTTGTATCATTTTCTTTATTATTCTCCATTATGGTCTTCATGCACCCTAGCAATTTCGTTCAACTGACCTGGCTTCCACAGTGAGTATTTTCACTAAGTTATTTATAATGATTCACGGATCTAAAACAGTTAATGTAGTATTTGCATAGCCAGCTGTATAAAATAAACATATGAGTATTTCAAGATACTGTCCATTATTTTTGCATCTCAATACTGAATTTCCTCTGCTGTTTATACAGCTTGCAAGGCTCCTTCTGCCTAGATTTCTCCTGCCTTGGAAACCATAGTAGTTGTTACCTGCAAATTCCCATCTTTCCCTGCTCACCGTCTCTTGTAGATTATTAAAGCATTCTTGAACCATCACCATGTTTGGAGGTACACCTTTCAGCTTCCCCACTGATAGCTTCTTGCCATGAGGAAAAATGAGCTTGTCCCTACTCCTTAATGAAACACTGAAGGGTTTCGGCAAATTGCCATCTTTATGCCGACACTTCCACTTGCAGCAATATACCTGGAAGCAGCAGTGTGCTCGCAGACCAGTACAGATACATTGGTGTTCTGTGGCTGCTTTGCATTGCTCTGGTGGTGCAAAGCAGATGTAAACCCAGCTCAGC
Source organism: Sagittarius serpentarius (assembly GCA_034782735.1). Lineage (NCBI taxonomy): Eukaryota > Metazoa > Chordata > Aves > Accipitriformes > Sagittariidae > Sagittarius > Sagittarius serpentarius. The sequence continues at coordinate 44,033,599 of JAVKLA010000053.1, read as the reverse complement.
TGGCTGGCTAGTTCGGGTCAGGGCAGGAGAACAATGAGATTGCTGCAGAGCCCATGTCTTTGGAAAATCCAGAATAGATTGGCACTGACCTATTTTCAGAGTACGTTGTATATTTAGGTATTTCTCTTCTAATGTAAACTGTGGGTTTGAGCTAAGTATTCATCCTGGTGTGATGACCTCTTCATCCACAATCTCCTGAGCTGAATTTTTGTATCAGCAAGAGGTTTGAGTGGTAGTCTGAAAGACTTTACAACACTTCTTTTAAACCGATCTCCATGCTCCTTGACCAGACTCACCAAAATCCCACCCACAACTAACACCTGTAGTTACACAATGCCCATCCTAACTTCCAGGCAGAAATGTAATATCTTTATTGTCACCTTCCCCTCCAAACTCTCTCAGTGTTTAGAACGGAGCGGTCTGTTGAGTTCGTGTCGATCCAGAACTGACGCAAGGGCTGAATAGAGCTGTATTCACAATTCACACAGAGGAAATGTTATATTAGCTGCATGCAGATGAGCAGCCTGTGCCAGCAGCTGCTCCGCTTTCCAACATCCGACTACTGCCGACCAAAACCATAACAGTGTCAGGAGGTGACCTGGCCAGAGTTTGATTTGTTTCCAGTATCATAGCATGCGGTTGGTTTTTTTCCATTAAAGTTGCTATCCAGGATAGCCAAAAAGCCTGAAGAATGCATTGGCTGTTAGTCTATGTAAAATAATGTTAAATTTAGCTACAAATGTGTTTGTATTTTGGGGGTATTTACTTAACTTAATGAGGAATGTGATCAGTACTAATGGGGAAAGCTCTGTGTTTTCATGTGTATGCAAATGTAAGTAATTAGCATGTGCAAATGAGGAGTAGGTGTCCAGGGGAAGGTTGCTGTTTGCTTTCTATCACTTGTGCATGTTAATTATTAAAATAAGATTTGCAAATGGTCCTATTTTTTTTATTCCAAGGTTAATAATACAATTCAGTGAGCTTTAAAAAGGCCAGGCTTGCATTATAGCTTTGGCAAGCTTCCCAAAATGTTATACAAACTCATAAGCTTTCCTGATCTAGGGCCTTTACATTCTTCACTCAATAAGAAACTGTCCTTTTTCAAGATACAGGCAGCTGATCTGGACATGTATATCTGATATGGACAGTATTATCAAACCCAGGTTTAAATTCAAGGTTTAAGTAAAATCAGCCCCAGTTTTCAAACAAAGAATTTAACTGTAGATAACTTATTCATATTTGTATATCTGATATTCACTGCCCATGAATCGGTAATTTGTGAGTGAGGGGTTTGTGGAGTGTTTCTCCACAGTCCCCATGGAGTCATTGTTCTTGAAATCAAGGACATTTCCTTAAATGTTTGTATATGATGGCTTAAATCAAAACTCCCAGATTACAAAATCTTAGAATCATGGAATTGTTTCGGTTGGAAAAGATCTTTAAGATCATCAAGTCCAACCATTAACCTAACACTGCCAAGTCCACCACTAAACCATGTCCCCAAGCATTGCATCTGCGTATCTTTTTAATACCTTCAGGGATGGTGACTCAACCACTTCCCTGGGAAGCCTGTTCTAATGCTTGACAAACCTTTTGGTGAAGAAATTTTTCCTAATATCCAACCTAAACCTCCCCTGGAGCAACTTGAGGCCATTTCCTCTTGTCCTGTCGCTTGTTACTTGGGAGAAGAGACCGACCCCCACCTCGCTACACCCTCCTTTCAGGGAGCTGCAGAGAGCGATAAGGTCTCCCCTCGGCCTCCTTTTCCCCAGGCTGAACACCCCCGGCTCCCTCAGCCGCTCCCCACAAGACTTGTGCCCCAGACCCCTCACCAGCCTCGTTGCCGTCTCTGGACACGCTCCAGCACCTCCGTGTCCTTCTGGTGGGGAGGGGCCCAAAACTGAACACAGTACTCGAGGTGCGGCCTCACCAGTGCCGAGGACCGGGGTAAAGTCACTTCCCTGGTCCTGCTGGCTGTATGATATCTGATACAAGCCAGGACGCTATTGGCCTTTTTGGCCACCTGGGCACACTGCCAGCTCATATTCAGCTGGCTGTTGAACAACACGCTCAGGTCCTTTTCCACCGGGCAGCTTTCCAGCCACTCTTCCCCAAGCCTGTAGTGCTGCAGGGAGTTGTTGTGACCCAAGTGCAAGACCCGGCACTCAGCCTTGTCAACCTTCGTACAACTGGCCTCGGCCCATCAATCCAGCCTGTCCAGATCCCTCTGTAGAGCCTTCCCACCCTCAGCAGATCAACACTCCCACCCAACCTGGTGGTGTCTGCAAACTTACTCACTCGATCCTCTCATCCAGAGCACTGAGAAAGATATTAAACACAGCTGGCCCCAATAGTGAGCCCTGGGGAGCATCACTTGTGACTGGCTGCCAACTGGAGGTAACTCCACTCACCACCAGTCTTTGGGCCAGGCCATCCAACCAATTTTTTACCCAGCAAAAAGTAAGCCTGTCCAAGCCATGAGCAGCCAGTTTCTCCAGAAGAATGCTGTGGGAAACGGTCTCAAAGGCTTTACTAAAGTCTAGGAAGACAACATACACAGCCTTTTTCCCTCATCCACTAAGCAGGTCACCTTGTCATAGGTTAGTCAAGCAAGACCTGCCTTTCATAAACCCACGCTGACTGGACCTGATTGCCTGGTTGTCCTGTACGCGTTGCGTGATGGCACTCAGGATGATCTGCCCCATATCCTTCCCCGGCACCGAGGTCAGACTGACAGGCCTGTAGTTCTCTGGATCCTCTTTCCGGCCCTTCTTGTAGATGGGCGTCACATTTGTTAACTTCCTGTCAACTGGGACCTCCCCAGTTAGCCAGGACTGCTGATAAATCTTAGTCATGTAAAATTAAGAAGTTTTATCTGTGAACAAGCATTTGCCTCCCATGAACTGTCTTTGATTACATCAGTCGTGAGCACACATATCCTATACAGGAATTGAAACTAATAAACATGATTCAGCTTAGAGCCTGCAGCCTACTATACACACTAAAGATGCTAGATAAGTATCTGTCACAAAAAGACTGTATTTCAAGTATTACAGGAAAATTTAAGGAAAACGCCACAAAAGACTATTATTTTCTCTCTAAACCCCTCTTTTTTTTTGTTTATTTATTTGTGGTTTTTTTTAATTTTTTTTTCTTTTTAGGCATTAACTCTTAAAGTTATGACTAACTATAGTAATTTTTTTAGCATGTAAGACTGAATTCTGGTCAGAGCTCATGATTTCAATAAAACTTTACTACTGTGAATGGCAAATAAGCAACCAAGTGAAAAAAAAGCTGAGGATGGATAGAGAAACATTCGTAAACCTCTATCAGGCCGCTGTCGACCAGCTGTGAGGAACTGCTCCAAACCAAATCCTCCAACAGCTCCTAAGGTTGTCCGTACAAATGTAACCTTACAATCTTCTGACATGATGAGCCCACCCCTGAGTATCAGCCTCTCATTTCACACCTCAGCATGTTAAAGCTACTTGCATCAAAGCAAGGTAACATGTCCTTGTACCTCCCAGAAGAGAGTGGGCAGAGAGCGAGCCAGGTTTGCAGTGGCTGAGTGGATAGGGGAGTCTAGTCTGATTCATACCAGGTTAAGTGACCCCTCTATACAGCTGTCCTGGACATTCCTATTCATCAAAAGCTTCAAAACCTTAAGATACACATTTTCATTTATCCAAAGCAAGGATTTGCCACACATTCGCATCCTGCTGCTTCCTAAGCAAATACTTTGCCTGTTGGCTGGAACCCTAGGATTACTGAAGGACTTGGAAATGAGAAAGGCACTTGCAGAGAAAAACACCCTCTGGGAGGCATAAACAGGCCTTTCAGCTCCACTGAACACGGTGTCCAGTTATGGACACCACCGCTGAAGAAAAATATGGTCCAGCTGAAGGGAATCCAGAAAGGAGAACTGAGAGTGATCAACTTGTTGAATGAACTGTTAAGCTGAAGGAAAAGGAGGCTGAGACCAAGAGTAATCACAGGACACCAGCATTTAGGGAGACAGTGAAACCGCTACTGTAGGATACTTTTTTAGAACAAGGTACATCAAATCTGTCAGAAAAGGTATGGAAATAGTTGTCCTGGACTGGGGAAAGAGGGGGGGACAAGCCCACCTGTTTGGAGCCCTTCCATCAATTCCTCTCTTTTTATGTATTCATGTGGCATCCTATAGTCAGGTGAGCATCTATCATATACGATAGTCAAGGAGAGGAGGGAATTGGATTTGCTCAGTTTTCAGAAGAAAAGTCTTAGGGTAGATGTTAATGTCCACAACTCCATGGTGGGAGGATTTAGGTAAGACAGAGACAGATGCTTCTCAAGTGTGCACAGTCCAAGGGCAAAAGGCAACAGACATAAGTTTTTAATCTAATTAGATAGAAGGAAACTTTTCCCACCATGGAGGTTGACAAGCACAGGGGCACAGAGAGGTGGAGTAATTTCCTTGAAGGTAATCAAAATTCAACTGGGCAAGACACTGAGTAACCTGATCTAATTCGGCCAGTTTCTCACAAGATGCCATCAGCCTCACAAGATGTCATCAGAAGGAAAAAATACTTTCCCATTAGCGAGTAGACACTGAATTACAAGAGGAATTTGGTACTGCAACCATCAGCACTGGCTACTGTTTAAAGTCAGATAACCATCTCAGGGAGTAAATATCACACACTGGAGCAAAGCACTGATGCAGCTACATGAGCTCTGGGGGAGCACTAACATCCTAATTGAGAGTCATGGCATTAACATGACAAGCCAAGCCAAGAAGATATATCAACAGGAGGTGTTTTGTCTGCATTTCAACCTGTCTCTTGCATGGCTAACACGTGTCCAAGGGCTGCAGCTACAGAGCCGTGCATTATTGTAATTTAGACCTAAAGAGAAGGAAACCGTTTGACTCAAGTCACTATTTTTTCCAACAACTGATTACATACATTACCTTAGATAATTATTGGGTTAAATAAAGAGAAAGGAAAAGCAGAAGGAGATCAAAGGAAACAAACCTGCTTTCCTTATCCCTGCCTAAACATCCCAGCCAGCAGGCTACAAAGTCACAGCTCCTGTCCATGGGAATCAAGCAAGCCTTGCTGGCTGCAAGGGGGCTCTGGGTGAGTATACTTATCACTAAGGTCATCTATGCACAAAGTGCACATCAGCAGCCTTCAGACAGCACCAGTGTTGAGATCAATATCCCAGGAGACAGCTAATATAACTTTAATTTCCACCTCAGTCCAAGGAAATAAAAAGCTATGTCTTTCCACAGCCAGGCTTTAAGCACCAGTTTATAGGATATTTTGCAAGGAAGCAAGTTCCCCCTTCCTCCTAGTATTAATGCCACGAGGATGAAGGGAGACCCTTTAATCTGAAGAAAAACCTTGTTGCCTACTGCTTAGGACAGGTGGAAGGAGGGAAGAAGAGGCAGTTGTCTGAATCACCTGACTGGTGAAGCAGAAATATATCCTAGAGGCTAAACAGGAACATATAATATTTAAAAAACATGAGTCGCCTTTTCTGGCTCAATATTAATGCACTGCATTGCACCAATCTGGCTCAAAAGTAACAAATGTCTTCCAGGAGCTCAGGCCTCATGTGACATTTTTGTGTCCCTCAAGTCCAGCTTAGTCAGTAAAAGAATAAGATAAGTTAGCTCTGTAAAACAGGAGCTTAGTTTAACTGTCATCATCAACAATTTAGCCACATAAATTTATACTTGAGATTGCGCATTGCACCTAAGCGGACAAATCCTTGAGAGGTGACCCAAACTGTCTGCAAAACAGGGATCACATCCCAGGCAAGTGATTTTCAGGCAAAGGAACTTTAGCCAAGCTTCTTCGCTAGTGCCAGATCTTTTTCCCCTTGAAGTGAGCGGACTGTTGCCATTGCCTTCAATAGAAAAAGGATTTAGGCAAAAAGCCTCATTCCAGGCTGTTTCAATTTAAAAATGCAGCAGGGCTCAAGTCAGCAGAAGGATGGCCTTGAAAGAATGTGTTACATACGTTAAAAATGTGCTTGTCTAACTAAATTGTCCTTCAACAACTGTTTCAACAATTAACATGTTGAAAACATATTGCAAATCTACATGAACAGATTTACATTTTTTCTTAATGGATCTAAAGGAAGTTACAGGGAGGGTAACCCTAGCCATGCCATGCTCAAGTCACTTTATCTGTGCAATAAAATGGATTAGGTAAATCACACCCAGGATTATTTAAGACAAACTGTTTTTACATCAAAATATGTGATATTAAAATCAGACCATGTTCAGATACTCTACCTCATGGAGTAGGTGGGAATTTCTCAATGAACATTAGTTCTGTTGTTTTTAATCTTCCAAACATATCTTGCTTTTGTTCAAGTCGGTAGTTCATAATTTAAGCCAGACCTATTGTGGCCTATAATCATATATCTCAGGGTATAAAATCAGCAAACGCTACCTAGAAATGGAAAATATGGTATTGGACATACTGAAGACCTCTGTAGAAAAAAATGGGCAACTCATGCATAGTAGGTCCATACAAGCGTGCAGAATCTGTGCGGTGACTGATGCTTTCCAAAATCATCAGAATTATTGCATATGCCCATATGTTCAGCATGGAGGTATAGGAGTTCCGGCTTGCTGCCATATATCCACAAATCTTAACTATGAAGCAGCTCTACATGTGTGACCATGCACATATTCTCTAATTTTATCTAAAATTTCCCCCACGGAAATGCTCAGCAGCCTGAAAAATAATTTCTAGGAGGACAGCTAAATGTTCAAAAATTCCAGCTAAATTTTGAAAAGCTTCCCATGTTGACCAATTTTTTTTTTTCTAGGAAGATTTCGAGGCCACATACAAGAAAACATAGTTATAAAGTAGTCCTAAAACTAAATTCTTAGTGCTTTTATCATCTCATTCATAAATCAGTCAGGCTTGGAAGCCAATTATGATTCATGCTGCCATTTCTTCTCTTGGAAGGCTATGACACACAACCACAGTCTTCCCGCAGTTAGAAACCTCATTTTGATTTCCATCTTGAATTTATTCAGGTTTGGGTAATTAACTGTGATTTTCAGCCCATGATCTGCAGGCACTGGGTAGTCTACAGAGAGCTTCTATAGGTCTCTCGGCCAGCACAGACTCAATAGATGTATATTAACTTCACAGGATTCACAACTCCACTGGGAAACCTTTAGGTGCCTACCAATATCATAAAGAATGAAAATTGTTAATTCCTGTGTCAGGCATTAACTTGTGTTACAGCTTAAATGGCTGTTTCCACACCCCACTGTTTAACTATGAAGCAGTAGAGCACTGGGCAATCATTTTGGAGATATGAAGCTATTTTAGTTTCCTGTTATATGACATGCTCTTCATTCACCCAGTCGTACTCTTAGCCATTCCCTCCACTTGCAGAATAATTTTGAGGCGGCAACCCTTTACACCATGTAGTGAGAGTGGTTTATCCTGACTAGGTGTGATCAATAGTGCTGCTAACTGTCTGATAACATCACTTACTGCAGTGTCTGAGTTTTCCTTGGGGAACACTCTCACACAAATATTACTTGGGTTCAGCACTTAAATCCTCGTGAATATGGTTTATAAAGCACAAGCTGCAGGTACTGTAGCAGAATGCAATGAAGCATTTCAGGTCATATTGGTGTTTGACTGCATCTTTTAATAATTATTGGTTGGGTGCACAGCAACTATTAAACACAATACAGCCAGATTTTTTTTTCTCCTCTGCGATAAGAAAAGGCCATAAAATGCTCATGTCTAGCAATTCATTGCTTTGACTTTGCTATGGTTTAGGGCAAAAAAGCCCAGCAGTATTTAGAACAAAAGCAAATAGACTTAAACCGGTATTGTCACCACCATGTAAAATCTCTTCACCATGCTCTGACTAAATACAACCAGCATAATACCTGACAATATCTACCTAAAACTCTCACAGAGAGGTTTAGAAATCCTGGTGTGTTGCGGGGCTCTTCTTTTTTCAAACCCAAGATGAGTTTGTGCTCTTAAATGAGAAACCAAGTCCATGGCAACAAGCTTGTACAAGTGTTCATCTTTACGAACGTGTTTCATAGAACTGGTCTAAACCAATTTTCAACTAATGAGAATTTCTGATGAAGAATAGGTTTCTTGAGTTTTATATACATACTCTAGATATTTATCAGAAAAAAGAAGTCCCTGAAGTAAAATATAATTTCTCAGAAGAATAAAGCATTTCAGATGGGTCAAACGGCTCCTTTTTTGTTTTAAGATTTGATTCAACTGCTGATTTTGATTGCAGTGATCAGCTTCAAAATATGATATATTTTCAGTGGGCATCTTAAGGGAGGTTTGGTGGCTATTTATCCTCAAATGGAAATAAAATTTTAATGAAAAAGACCCTTCAAACCTTAACAGGAAATTCATAAAGACAATTCTTCATTTTAAGAAAAAGCAAAATCTTCAGAATTAAAATTCACTGTCTCTGAAGATTAAATTCATGAACCCGGCTACTCTTAGGGCATTAAGTTAAGCAGGTGATAACTGCTCACAGATAAAGTACTGTATTGATGTAGTACATCTACTTCAGTCCTCTCAACCATGACAGATTGTAGAGGGGCATTTTAACATAGGCATCCTGAATCAGGGCAGGGATTTTGATGTTGCCTTATCATAGAATCATAGAATGGCTTGGGTTGGAAGGGACCATCAAAGGTCATCTAGTCCAACCCCCAACTTATTTCACTCCACACAATCCAAATCTTCATAAATTGTTGCTATACATCATAACTATTAAAAAAGATTCAAAAAGAATAAATGAGGAATATTTAGAAAGATAAACACTTTCTAAAGGTATTACAAACCCAAAGCTTGGCTCCTACTGCATGAAGATTCTAGAACAGATAAGTTCAATATTCTTTTTATTTATTTTCTGAGCATTCATGTTATTACAAGGTTGTCTCTCCAGGCTTTTCTTCAGCTACTGTGAGAACAGCAGTTCCTTTCTAGGCAAAAGCAGAGATTTTTCAAAAAATTCTTTACATTACACAATTCAATGCTCTAAGACAATAGCCCACTGTTATGAATCGTGTGATAGGACTCAAGAAATAACCCCTAACCTGGTCTCAGTAAGGCTTTTGCTCCAGTAAAGAAACTCTTGAGGAACCTATGCCATAGGACAAGAATCTCTTAACACATTGTGAAAATCAGGCAAACTGCCGCAAACAATTAATGGGTTTACGTGGCAAGGTTTTGGTAGCGGTGGGGCCACAGGGGCGGCTTCTTTAAAAGTTGCTAGAAGCTTCCCCTGTGTTCGATACAGCCAATGCCAGCCGGCTTT
>JAVKLA010000053.1:44000178-44024175 GCA_034782735.1 Sagittarius serpentarius | reverse complement strand
CTGTTCAATCAAGGAGGGGGAGTGAGAGAGCGGCTTTGGTGGGTACCTGGCATCCAGCCAGGGTCAACCCACCACAACCTGTCATTTTTTCAGCTTTGGGTTGACTAAAGTTAATGTGTACTTCATAGAGAAATAATAAGCTGTGTAGTCATAGCTATCATTCTTACAGAACTCATGCCACTTCTGAGCTTCTCCTTTTATAGGGACTTTCTTTTTCCTAATATGCCTTCCCAGAGCTAGTCATGTGTGCTTGACAAAGCCAAACAGCTTCAACCCTTTAAAAAAAAAGACTTACGATGAGTTTTATGTATTGCTAATTTACCTGGTGATTTCAAGTGTATTTTTGCCCTTTCTGGCCAATTTTTAGCAGCATTTTTTGGAATAGAACTAGAGTTTAAGGTAGGCTTTATCTCTGCTATCTCCAACTTTCTGAATGTTAGGGATCTAGGTGAAATCTAGCTTAGTCGCTCCACATAGAAAGAAAGCACCTCCAAAAGCCTCACAAGGTAGCATCTGTGAGGACTCACTGACTTCACAATTTCATTGACTACTGAGGAAACCTAGACTGAGTACTCCATTTCTAGATGTTCAGCAATAGGAAGGACGAAGCTCAACCTTTCATTTCTTTTTCTTAAGTGCAAAACGAGGTTCCCCCATAATGACATGACTTTTGGAGATGTGGCATTAAGAATGGTAACATCTCAAGAGCTGGCAAAACCAATTTAGTACCTTGTCATACCTGATAAATAAACTGGTTACGTTTTTCAGGAGCAATAATCGGTTATGAAATGTATGACATTTGCTCCCATCCAGCTTCAAAAGTGACATAAATGTATATATTGCTTTACTTTGTAACAGGAATACACCAGCTGTTCACATTCATTATCCTGACCATCCAATGGCAAGGATGTTTTCAAATTTCCGTGTAGATGTAGAAACTGCCTGCAAAGATGCAGGATGAGGGCTAAGCGAATGAATAACTGGATGCATCCAATTGCAATTATTGCTCAAAATTGACTCTCCCCATCTCTATAGTCTTTCCAAGCTGAACATTCCTTGGTAGATTTATGTGTGTTTTTCAGCTTTTCGGAACAGACTTCCTTTCCCACAGACTATAAGCCTTAATTCATCAAATACATTTTTCCAGTGCCGGAATTTATAAACCCAAAAATAAAATAAGAAAACTTAAAAACCAGCTGTATAGAGTCATATACAAAATTCATATAGGCTAATTCCTTATTTCTGATACTGGCCAATGGCAGATCCTTAGGGAAGTGTATAACTAAGAAGACATTTATAGGGAAATCTTTTTCCTGGCATGTCTTTCAGGCAGTCAGTAGTAAAAGGACTTGCCACTGCAGTTAATAGATTGTAACTGATACATATGCATTGAAAAAAATCTAGTCAGATTTTGAGCTCATTCATTCAAATTTCCACAGCTTTCTGGGACAATTTGTTTACTCTCCATATGAAAAAGTATTTCACTGTGTTTGTTTTTAACTGCTTGCCTGATAATTGAATTGTATGTCCCCTATTCTGTGTATTTCAAAAAAGGAAGAATAATGATTCCCTGCTCACTTTTTCAACGTTGTTCATTGTTTTCTATATCTCTGATCATATCCATCCTAGTTGTTACCAAGTTAAAGAAACTATTTTATAGGGTTCTTCCTTATTGCAGAAGTTGTTACATACCTCTGGCCATCCTTGCCATCTTTGTGTGGGTTTTTTTTTCCCCCTCATTCTGAGGGGAATTATCTGTTCTAAGATAACATAATTCTCAGGAGACACTACAGATGTGGATTTAAACAGAGTTGTGGTGGTGGTTTGGATCTCCATTCCCATCCTAACGATCCCTAAGATCCCTTCTGCTTCTAAACACCTTCTAAGTGCTGCACCAGTCTGCCGTGCCTCCAAGATCCTTGCTCTGAGTGGCAATCATTGATGTAGAGCCTTTCACTGTGAAAAGATATTTAATGGTTGCTTCTTTCCACTTGGGTTACTTTGTGTTTAACAATGCTTAGTTTCATCTGCCATTCACTCTACCAGCTACCCATATCATAATTTAAATAAAAATTTATGCAAAGGAGTGACATTTGGTTCTTACACTGCTGCTTCTAGTGTCCACTGAGGTCAGCAGAGAGAATCGGATGAGCTTTCAGTTGGACCCAGATGGTATTAAGTTGCCATAGATTTTACAACATTTTCAAAGCGGAAAACCACTTCTGAAATCGAAATGTTTTCCAACTGTGTTCAGCAGCTGAGCTGCACATTCTGGAAATTAGAAAGGGGCCATCTTACCCACAGAAAGACTGGATGGCAACACCACAAAAAAAGAAAGTGGTACCATAACACAGTTATTCAGATGCATTTTAATTCAGATTGGATGGGACTGCAGGGGAGGAAATGCTGAAAGCCACAGAAATAGAATTTTTCCTCTCTTGCTTCGGTGTAATTTGAAACATCAAACCATTTTTAATGAGTTTTAGTGAAACCAAGTCTTGGCTGTGACCTTCTATGCCAAAATTCAGCCTGGAGAAAATTTTCAAAGCTGATTTATAAATCCTATAAAACAGGGAGGTTGATGGTGGAAACAGTGAGCTGCAGACACCAATAGGATATACTGTTACAGCCTTATTTTTAACTTTTAAACTGCAGAGAGGTTTTGTAAGGTGTATTTACCTTGTATCCCAGTGCTGAATTTCTGCATGAAACTTTGTCCTTATAAAATTATAACTTTGGTATATTGCACTTTGTTTGAAACGAGGAGAAACCTGTGTTAGCAAAATAAAACGTACAGAAGGAAGCATGTATCATCAAGCTCTTATCTTCAACAGAGGGACCTCGTTTACAGTAATAAGCAGCAAAAAGGCTACTAAACTGCTTGTGCAGAAAGACAGCTTCTAGTCTTCTGTTGAACAAGTGGTTTCTGCACCCATTTCTCATTCTAGTATAAGGCTGAATAAGGTCTTCAAGGTAGAGGCTTTCTTACTGTCAATGTGGACAGGGCCTGCCCCTGTGAACTGTGTAGGATCTCTAGGAGATAACTGCCATGTAAATAATTAGTAAAGATTAGGTTGCATCAGTCATTTTTTCCTTGAGAGTTAGTAGTAATAAAATTTTGCAATCATCAGGTCTACTGCATAATGCTGCCTTATTGATTTCCTTGTCAACAGTTCATACACTTGGGACCTTTTGCACCAAAATGCAATCTGAGTTAAAGGTAAGGTCCGTTATCTCATACCCCCTGGCATTCTGCCTTGTGGAGGCCAAGGGCACAGGTGCATCATATCACACCACCCGTGGATTACCCATCTGATTGCTATTCTGCACCACTCCCTACCAGCTTTCCCATCACCTTCACGTCCCCTCAGTGGTGTGGCCGCCTATGAGCTACCTACCTGTACAAGCTTATTTTCTCATCTAAGTAATTCTCCAGTTTTACCATAGTCCTCTTGGTTCCTGAATTTATCAGCTCTTGCAGATCATACTAGTCTCCAGAGATTATCATTCCTTGGGAAATTTCATCCTCTACCTTCTTAGCACATACATTTCCTCGCCTCAGCCTTTTCTTGTAATTATTTCTCCATCCAAACCTATAGACATCTATGGAATTTACGTAAACTCAGGCAAAAGAAAATATTCATAACAAGCCAAGAAATAAAGCTAGGAAAAGAAGTTGTGTAGGTGAAGGAATATTGGTTGGGATTCACTTTCCTTCTAAATTTTGACTTTAGGTAGTATTAGTGTCCACATCTGAGTTGGTCATTTAAATGGCTCTCACAGGAGTTCACAGTACGGACAATCACAGTACGTATTTTAGGTACCTGCTTGTGGTGAGATTAATTGTATGCTGTAGGAGCATTTCCTTCTCTCTGTTGACTGTAAAAGGATGCTCAACAGCTAGCTCAGAGGTAAACTACCTGCCTTGTAAATGCCTCAAGACAAGCTGTCTCGGTCCTTCATTTCCTTTCCCCACACAAAGTACACGAACAGAAGGACATGATGCTATGACTCTATCCTGCACTGACCTTGACTAAGGCAGATTTCTTGTCTAATAACTGAAGTCTTGACTAATTAGTTAATAACAAGCTGCATTTATCAACTTTCTTTGTCAGAATTTCACTGACTTGAAGCAAATGCTGTATGGGCAGACCTCCTGGCAAAGCACAGACTTTTGCCCTTCAAATCCAGTTTAAAGCAACAACCATTGTGATTACACTGAGCAAACGAGAGAGAAAAGTTCAGCAATGGTGATGACAAACAGCACTCCAGGGAACAATACAAAAAACCTTTTTATTCTGCACAGAGTAGGACCAATGAGGTTGCTCCAGCTCCTAAAGAAAATGTACTTTGCTTAACGTATTGCTGATGGAGGTGGTGGTGGCAGGGCTATTTTATGATTCTGTTGTTTTCTTTGTGTACTTTCTACTTTTGTACTTCATTTCCAAAATAAGTGGATGGGAGCCTGGAGACGTGGTGAATATTCCTAGCTCCATTACTGACTTTCTGCAGTAAATGAAAAGGTCTCTTTACCTCCCTGTACCTCAAATACCCCATTTCTGAAACGGGGCTTGTCCTTTTACCTCTATAAAGCACTTTGGGACTTAAGGGACTATTATCACTATATTCAGCGCAAAGCCAACAGCTCAAAAGAAACAGTCCCGCAAGCCGCGAGGGCTACCCCTACCCAGAGTTTAGTTACAGACTGTGAAAATATCTAGTCTGTATAAATATATTCTCTAGTTTTCCTGTCCACTGAAGAAAAAAAAGAGAGAGAAAAGGAGAGGAAAAAAAAAGCACTTCAGAGGGCCTGTCCCCTTGCCCAGAGCACTGAGATCTTAAAGCATGCTGTACAACATGGCTAGAGTTCCCAAGCTAGAGAGAGATCAAAACTGCAGCTTCACCAGCTCTTCCTTACAATAAAGCTAATCACATTAGCTACTTCACAAGAATAAATCGTTCATTTCCATTTCACTTTGATTTTCCTTTTTCATTTTTATGTTTTATGGGTAATGGTTTGTATAAAAATTTTTAGGTACAAGGAGGACAAGCTGGCTGCACAAGGCATGTCTGGGATAAGGCTGCAAGGTGGAGGCCCTGGGAAGATCACCGCCTTATTGGTAGGCTTAAAAATTGACCTAGTGGTTCATTAATCTGCTTAAGGATGTATATCAGCTTCTACAGTATCTTGGCTTGGAGGAAGTTTGTTTCGTTTCAGAGCTTCCCTCTTCACCACTTAGAGGCAAATATGAAAACAGAAAGAAACATAAAGTGTAAGTAGGAAAATATTTCATTTTTCACTGCTACAATTTTTGTCATTGCACAGAAGGAAGGAGTCTTGTCTGGTATTGCCTGAACCCCTCAATAAAAGCCGATGACAATATGTCAAGGAAGAAATGAGACAACAAGGCCAAGGAGCCAAAGAACCTAAGGCTGCTATCCTATTCTTAACACTTTAATTCATCTATGTGGGCCTGATTCTGTACAAGCTTGTACACTGAGACCTCTGATGAAGGAGTTCAGATATCTCTAAAGTAGCTTCATCTACTGACTAAGCCTCATGTTTAGTCCTTGCCACCTAATTTGCAATGCTTTGCATTAATGTGTGCTATTTTCTTGTTTTGTATGTTGTACGGAATCAGGCCCCTGATTTTTGGTAGACTAACTGTGAAGAAACAGATTAAGACAAATGTAAATATGCAGAGATGTGCTTGGCATTTAAGGCAAGTTTTTCCTCTCCACATCAAAAATTTAACAAATATTACTGCATTAATTACTTTAGCAGGTAGTATTTCAGTTTCCATACCCCTGGACTAGCTTGTTTTCCTGACTAGGGGTGAGGGAGAGGAAGGAAATAAAAATTACTCTAGAAAAAGCAGCAAATGAATTCCCAAGCTCCTCTAATCTTTACAACTTCACATCAACCCAGTTTGTTGTTCCCTGAAGGAAGCTGTTTATTCATGACGATATTAATCAGGTTTTTCCATTGTTTTCTCACCCCTTCCCTTCAAAAATCCTTCTTTCCCTACCTCCTTCATTTTAAAGGCATTAAACAAAATTTAACCGAAATAGTCAAATTATACCATCAGTTTCTTACTGCAGTCTCATGCAAATGAGTACCTGAGGAAAATCATGCTCGATTTAAGAGAACTCACTTGTGCTATAATTTTTTAGCTTGGGTAGAGGTCTATAAGCCTGCATGAAAAAGACAGTGGTCTTTCTTTTTGCCTTTTTTTTTTTTTTTTTTTTGCTGTTGTTGTTGTTGCAATTGTTTCTACATCTCCAATTGCAGTTCAGGCCCAGAAACTTGCTGTTCCTGAAAAATTAGAATGTGCAGCTTGTTGTTGAAGGAGCTGAAGTTTGCAGAGAGATGTGAAGATCTCAGGTTCTGTGATTTGCGTGGGTGTGCGCCCACAGCTTTTTCTGTCCTCGTTATAAATACAAAGGTTTAAGGAAGAGTGTGCTGTCTGGCTCCCTGGTACAAAGGCAGGGGGATTTGCAAAGCGCTCGTCACTGCCATAAATCAAGGGGTGATGTCAACGAGGACTATTAGGCTAGAAAACAATCTGACCATCAGAGACTTCAGGCCTGTCATGGCATGAGGGGAGGAGAAGGGGATCCCAGATGGACTTTGCCTGCACTGATCAAGGAAATTAGAAATGCTCTGGGTAAAATGAAGCTCAAAACTGGTAGTCCAGGAGTGCACTTTATTCAGTGTACTGCGCCCTTCCTAAGCTGGGGAGGGAAGGGTACGTGCTCTCTTCACCGCTGCCCTCAGGATATTTGGTCAGAGTTGGAGTTAAGCAAGTCTCCTCTTCTGTACTGTTAGAAATTTAGGCATCACTTTAATATGGGCCATGTCTTTAACACATTTTCATTAGTATTTTTACTTTGCAAATGAGGAAACTGAGGCACAAAGCACATAAGTGATATGGCCTGTCACGGGACAAAATTTGGAGTCTGCTCCATTTCTGGCCCTATTTCCTATCAGAAAATAAAGGCTATTTATTTATTATGTTATTTAAAAGAATGGAGAGCCAAGTATGGTATTTCAAAAAAGCATACATTTTCTTTCTTTGGTTATTTGAAGAATTAATCAAAACACTAAATGAGAATATTTATAAGTTTTAGGTATCCGAAAATTACTGGTAGGCATTAATATGAACAGTTGAAATGGGTCTACAGACCATACTAAGCAGCTCAACACGGAAACAGCTCTAAAATTACATAAACATAGTACAGGCAACACAAATTCCTAAAAATATTAGAGCAACAATGTGCTATACAATGTGGCCACATGTGTTCAAAAGTGTAATAATAACAGGTCTCTCTGCCTGGAGAAATGCAGCATGACTCAGGCATCAGGCAAAGGTTCGCTGCTATGATATGATAGAGCTGTCACCTTTTAACATGTGATGCCAAAAATAAAGAAAGATTCATAGCTCCCTTCTCAGTCAATTTTAATTAGATTGGGGGAAGAGAAGGTTGGCTGTGGAGGGGGACCCACCATATGCTGGTGATATCTGAGCGTGCACAGACAAATACAATAAAACATTGCTATTTCTGCGTCTAGGTCTATCTGCTGCCCTTTTTCCAGTATACGTTTAATGAGGAGGTCAGTGGGAAAAAAAAAAAAACAACAGAGCAAGTGGTATCTCTGTGACTAGTTCTGGACCAGCTGTCTTAACTGGAAATCTTGGACATTTACCCAATACATGCATTATTTTTAACTAAGAGGTCCTTGTTCCTGCAAATGCAGGCAAGTTTGTTTAGCCTCCCACATAGAAATACTTTAATTGATTTCAGGGGGGCTACTTTCACGGCTAGCATTGAACATCTGCTTAATGCTTGAAGGAGCAGCACCCTAATTTTCTTTTCCAAATAAACCTCATGACGCATAAAGTAATAACTAACAGACAATAACTGTGTAAAATTAATTCACTCCATATGCGTTTACAAGGCAAAGAAAGAAAACTAACAGAGAACTGTAGCTTTCAAAAATCTATGAGAGGTAGTTCGACAAGAGATTCATAAACCATCTTACGAGCAGTGTTAAGACATTTTGTCAGGGCATTTGTACCATGCTTATCCCTAGGGTAATCCTAGTGTTTGATGTAGGAATTAAGAAGGAAAAGAGTATGGGAAAATTGGCAGAATAGTCCTGCAATTAAGGTGCTGAGCTGTGATTCAATGCCTTGTTCCCTTCCTAAGTCTACGACAGCAAACAAGCTTTGTAACCTTGGGAGTTTCACTTTTCTATAGGCTATAGAAACAGCACTCATTACTGGAGCTCTGAATACCTCAAAGCAGCGCCAGCCCCAGTAATCCAATGGAAAACACTGCTCTTTTCAAGGGGACCTGTGGAACGATGTAAAGATTTCTACTGTTGCCTTCCACTTAATTTTCAGCAGAGCTTTCTCACACAAGGGCCAAAATAATGCTAAAGTAAGCAATACCCTTGGCTCTCCTAATTTCACGGTAAAAAATTTTGCAAGGCATACTTTAGCCCTACTTTCATTGGTTGGTTTATTCATTTATTTTGTTTTATATTATTTTTCAGGAAGGGCAGAAGTTGAGGACAAGAGGGACAGAAAGCTTGAAGACTCAAAGTGAAAATAAGCAGACTGTGGAGCAGGAGCTTTTCCGAAATGTGATACTTTTTAGTGAGGGCACAAAGAAACAGAGCGAAATAGCGTAACGCAACATGTGCCTTTGGAAAATAACCTGCAATAACTGCAACCCAGGGCAGAGCCACCAGAGAGTCAAGGTCAAGTTGCATGAATAACCTTAACTGTGGCATTTCCTGAGTTTTACTTATTTGACTTTACAGCCTGAGCTTTTTGTTCTTCTCATTATTTTCTGTTACGTATATGAAACACATTCAACCTGCACATTATTCCTTAATAGCTGGTGTTTAAAAGGAAATGGTATAAAACCATGTGGGCTATACATGTTTATGCGGCAAAAAATTGCAAGAGGAAACCTTGTAATATTTCTTTGGCCTTTTGTTTTGAGGAACTGCACAGTGAAATATTGCCCTCAGGATAGAAAAAAGGCTGCCTCAGTGTTATATGAAGAAATTTCAGCCTTTAGCTCCAGGCATTGCATCATAATCTCAGTAACCCTCTATCCCTAGGTGATATTTTCCCATGTTTTCCCTCCACAGTCACTACTTATAGGCTGGGAGAGAGTGCAGACAGTGTGGTATGTTATATGCACGTGGTGGTTTGATTTTTATGTATGTGAGCAACATGGGGTTTGTTCCTAACAATTCAGGCAGCTTTATTTTATTTTCTCTGAACATGTACATGCAGAAAGCTTTTTCATAACAATTCTAGACAGAGTGTTGAAAGAGGATTTTCTCATATCAAATGATATTGGGGAAAAAAATAAAAAACTCCAAACAACCCCCCTAAAAAAAACAAGAGAAGATATCCAGAGACCTTCCTCTTTGTTCACATTCTCAGTTCTGGAAGTAAAAAATTATATTCATCCAAAAAAAGTCAGTTGAGGCACCCTAGTGAAGGTTCACATGGATGTAACTGTAATCCGAACTTAGTGTTTTGCATTGTGTTTAACTTAACAACTTGTGAAATACATGGTACAGCAGACTACAGTGAGGCAAGATTCATTTGACAAACCTTAACCATGTAAAGTCACAGTGTGGTGGGTTGACCCTGGCCGGGGGCCGGGGGCCGGGTGCCCACCAAAGCCGCTCTATCACTCCCCCTCCTTGATTGGACAGGGGAGAGAAAACACGACAAAAGTCTCGTGGGTCAAGGTAAGGACAGTTTAATAAAGCAAAAGCAAAGGTCGTGCGCAACAGCAAAGAAAAACAAAAGGTTTTTATTCTCTGCTTGCCATCAGCAGGCGATGTCTGGCCACTCCCTGGGAAGCAGGGCTTCCGTACTCGTAGCGGTTTCTCCAGAAGACAAGCATAAATGACGAATGTCCCCCCTTCCTTCTTCCTTTACTTAGCTTTTATAGCTGAGCTGACGTCATACGGTACGCAATATCCCTTTGGTCAGTTTGGGTCAGCTGTTCTGGCTCTGTCCCCTCCCAAGATCTTGCCCAGCCCCAGCCTGCCAGTGAGGGGCAGGGGGTGAAGGTTGGAGGGACAGCCTGGATGCTGTGCGAGCCCTGCTCAGCAGTAGCCAAAACACCCGTCTGTTATCAGCATGTTTCCAGCTATCACCACAGAGCACAGCACTATGAGGGCTGCTCTGGGGAGAATTAACTCCATCTCAGCCAGACCCAATACAGAATGTCATTGAAGTCCGAATAGATCAAGGAATTGGTTTTATTTTTCACCCCATTCTGTTAGCTATAAATACATAAATAAAATCAGTGCAGGGTGCTTTATGTAAATGAAACTGATAATCCAGATTCAGTGCACTCCATGATCCTGTTAAAACCGTATCATTTTCTGTTACTTCAAATGTATGTACTTTCAAAGGAATACAGGAAATTCTTTGTGAAAATTACAGTTGAAGCTAGCACTAGTATTTAATGATACTCTGAATATAACATTACCCAGTGGGAAGCATTTTTATCAGCCTCGATTACCCAGTAGAACAAGTAACCAGGTCTTTAATTAATCACTGTTGAGTTGTTAACAGTTTCTCGGAGAGATATTTATACTCTGCTTGTTACCCTGAAATTGTTATGCAAATTTCTTCATTTCTATGACTAAAATTAGCACTAGCAGCACTATCTGCTACCAGCAGAAGGTTTAAACAGGATTTGGTGAGGCCACTTATGTTGTATGTGATTCAGATTGACTTCTGTACATGTCATGGCATGGGTATTTCACATTACAAGGAAATCCTTTTTATTATACAAATTATTATTATACATAATATCTATATGTTATTCATAATATACATGTAAATAATGTGCATATTATATAACACAATTACCATCACAATGATACAATTAAATTTATAATGGATTCAATAAACTATATGTATGGATTATCATTATTTATTACACAGATAAAGTTCAACCATATGCGTTCTGGATCTTTGCTGGGTAGGGCCTTATACTCAGCAGACCAAGTCCATGGTGGGCTGCATGACTTCTGGAGATCACTCCTGCAGCTCTATCTATGATACTTGTTTCTCAGGAATAACGTTTTCCTGCCAATTAGGTCAAGAGAGATGATAGCAGCTGGGTATTTTTTGGTTCTGTTTTTTTGGTTTTTTCCTCCCTAGAATTCTCTAATTCCTTCCTTTTCCTTTCAGAGTGTCCTATGAGGCTTAGGGTGCCTCTCTTTTGGCTACAACCTGATTACTCATTTCTAAACAAGGCTCAGAACTCATGACATGAGTTATCACTGTATAATAAATTAAGATATAAGAAATCTAACTATCCTAGATTTTAATTACTTACTTTTGTTTTCCTGGTAAGCTAGCTCCTACTTATTTCCCATTTCTGGTCTCTTTTTGATGCTACAGATCTGGCTTTAATTTTAGTAAGGCCTGTAGCATGAAAACTGGTCCAAAATAGAGAAACTTACTTGGTAAATGACAAGGATTTATGGGTTATCCAAGGCAAATCATGCCTGACGAATTTGATTGCCTTCTATGCTGAGATGAGTGGCTCTGTGGATGAGGGTTGAGCAGAGGACTTCGTTAGATTTGACTTTAGCAAGGTATTATTTGACATAGTTTCCCATAAAATCCAAGTGGCCAAATTGGCAAGAAATTGGCTTGATGGGTGGACTGCAGTGTGTGTGGAAAATTTACTGACCGCTGGTTTTAGAAAGTGGGAGATTAGCAGAACAAAGTCCAAGTGACAGATATTTATAAGTTGTGATCTTCAGGATCCTGGGGCCAATGCTGTTAAACTTCTTCATTAATGATCTGGATGGTGGGACAGAGCATACCTTCAGCAGTCTCATGGGTGGTCCTGCTGGAGTATCAAGCCCCATGATAGGGTAGGGCACCTGAAGAGACACTACATGTTGAAACGAGTCTTGATCTTGTGTGTCGACTGCCTGCATATAAGGCAAGAAAATGCGAGAGGTAAAAGTGTAGCTAATTGAAACTAGGCAGAGGACTGAAGGTTTCATTAGAAAGATATCTTTTAGAAACTGTGTAAGTAAACAACATGAAACAGATAAGTGAAGGGATTTTTTTGTTTGGTTTGTTTTGTTTTTCAGCTTGTTGGTGGAGTCAATCCGACTACATCAAATTAAGTCCCAGAACAGAGGTCACTGCAAGATCAGGTTTGGAAAAGAGCCTGGACAAGGAAGCATCAAGTTCCTTTAAAAGTACAAGAGATTTATTAGGATTTCTAGTATACAAAGAAGAAACGGTGGGAAAGTCTTCAGAAGAAACATAAACATGAATTGAAGTAGAACATTCAGTTTTCAGAAATTAGGAAAACACAAATTTATGGCCAGAATGGTGAGAAAAAAGAACATTTCAGATTCATCAACTGTAATAATCTAATGAGGATGGCTCTATGTCACGGTTTGTGGAGTTGTCATATGACTATAATTCTGACCTCTTTTGTTAAGAAGACGGTAATATATGGGAAACTTTTACAGAAGTGGATACAGAAATATGATTTAAGGTCCAGAATATCTGATTTTGATCATATGAAAATGTCTGTTTTAAAATGTTGGGATGAAATTTTCCAGGGAGAGGAGGGACAGGTCCTGATCAACTACCCGAGTGATCTACTGAAATGAAAGGTCTTTGCATTACACCTCTCTGCTCTTTCTTCATACTCCTGACTGCTGATAGGGTGCACTGGTGTGCACTAGGGTTAGTGCAGCATTTTTTTTACATTAAGTATGAGCTAGGAAAAAAGGTCTACAGAGTGTTTTATTAAGATTTTAAGATTAAAAAGGCACCCTAGGAGTATGTGAAGATTCTGACAGCAACCTAATAACATATGACATAGCTTGGCTTTGAAGCAACATCCAGGGATCAGTCTGCACGCTTCTGTGCCACAGGTTCATTATTTATTACTGCTGACTTTTACAAAACCTTGAAAGAAACAGAGAGTTACATGAACTGAGAAGCAGATTTGCCCTTCAGGTCTCAACTGAAAGAAACAGTTGAACACAGACTTTTAACGGAGGAGTGAAAAGCAAATTATGTATTTAGGGATTAATATATTTTAAGTAGATAACAAGTTAACAACAAGCCACCTAAGCAACTGTACAGGAGATCTGGCAAGATGGCACTAGCCCCAGATTCACAGTTTGCTGCAAGGCCATTCTCACAGTGAGTGGCAGGAATACCTGTAAATGGTCAGCAGCCTCTGACTAAATCTACTTTATGACTGATCAGGAATCAGAGAGAGAAGGCAATCAAACGTTAGAATTACTTCTGTGAGTCACCTGGGTTTCTAAAAGGTCTAACTTTGTGAGAATGTACATTTTCTGCAAACCACAGCCTTAATTTTAACAGGCACTAACAAATGTTTCGGCAACTACTTTGTTTCACATGAATTTGCAAAGTTCTTTCATCTAAATATTAGAAATACTAGAATTCACACAAAGATCCAAATGCAAATTACAGATAGTCTGTGAGAGGCCAAGAGACTGTGAGACTTGCAACCATTTTGTCTCAAACATCCAAGCAGGTAGCCACAAGCAGCCAAAACAGGACATGCCCTGCGGAGGTGGGGTAGTGACCTGTTTCTGGGAGGCTTTCTAGCGGTTGTGCCTCGAAGAGGCTTTCTGCCAATTGTCTTTCTGGCAAGTGTTCTAGCAGTTGCGCTCGGGCATTTTGTCACAGGTTCGGAGTTTTGCCATGGGCCCTTACCACGGGAGGCTGTGTACACAAGTTAAATGGGATAAGGGGGCATGCTTTATATCTTTTAACACATTTGTTGCCAGGCGGTGTTACTCATACTCTTGGGTTTGCACATGCTTTGCAAACAGTGAATTTATCACCGGCAATCCAAAAGAACCTGTGTATCTGTTGCTTTAATAAACTGCACTATTCATTAATCTAGCTGTGATAGTTCTCATTGAAAGCGACCAAACTCTTTAGGTGTGGCCGTGCTAGGCTGAAAGGTGTATCACGTTATTTGTGCAACCGTAATCATGACAGTTCAGTACACTGAACGCTCCTGGACTTATAACGATGAATTGGGCATCACATCAAAATACTTTAACCTTTTAACGCAACATCTGTGGCATGAGCAGCAGTACTTAGAACTTAAACTGACAACTGGACTTCAGGCTAGTTAAAGACTTTCCCAGAGATTCTCTCCAGTCAGAAATATGTGTGCATATAAATACACCAGAATTGGAGCAATTTTGTTTTAGCTAAACTTCTCCACAACTTTTCTTAGAAGATTGAAATCCAAGGCCTAAGTCCAGACTTTTTTAAAGTTTTCTTATTTTTCTGCTCTTTTCTCTGAAGTAGTAGTTCTTCTAGAGTCAGCTACATCCCTAATTTTTAAATATGCCCATGCAAATACTGTGCACAATAGGGTACTTGTGAGTATTGATTGTAAAACGTTGAGAAGCAGGTCTAAGTGCTTTCACAGGGCTAGTACTATGGAGTTTTTAAGTTAAAACCAACATTTAACTCACATGCTCAATGTTACAATTATAGTAAATTATTACAAAAAAGCTTTCAAAATTACACTGGAGCAGTCTGTACCTGAAGGACTGCAGCCCGCAGAAGGGACCCATGCTGGAGCAGTTCATGAAGAACTGCAGCTTGAGGGAAGGACTCATGCTGGAGAAGTTTGTGGAGGACCGTCTCCTGTGGGAGGGACCCAAGGCTGCAGCAGGGAAAGAGTGAGGAGTCCTCCCTCTAAGGAGGAAGGAGCAGCAGAGACGTGTGATGAACTGACCTCAACCCCCATTCCCCATCCCCCTGTGCCACTGAAGGGGGAGGAGGTAGAGAAAATCAGGAGTGAAGCTGATCCCAGGAAAAAGGGTGGGTGTGGGGAAGGTGTTTTAAGATTTTGTTTTACTTCTTATTACCCTACACTGATTTGATTGATTTAATAAATTAAGTTAATTTTCCGCAAGTCGAGTCGCGTTTGCCTGTGACGGTAACTGCGAGTGATCTCTCCCTGTTCTTATCTCCACCCACGAGCCTTTCATTATATTTTCTCTCCCCTATCCAGCTGAGGAGGGGAAGTGATAGAGTGGCTTTGGTGGGCACCTGGCATCCAGGGTCAACCCACCACACCGTGTCTAAACTGCAGGTTTACTGCAGTGGAGTTCAGTTTCAGGAAGGACAGACTAGCAATAGCAATCCATGGTCCAAATAAATGGGCCTTTTCCTTCATGCCAGATGTCATGAAGAATGTGTGAGAGACTGAAAGAGTTAATGTCTCAAACATTGTGGTGGGGCAAGTTCTGCACAGCAACAAACCTCAGGTGAAAAGCTGATTAGCGGACGTGAATTTCCCTGGTCTGATGTGCTGAGCAGGGCAGCTCACCATCAAAGAGCAGTCATGCCTGCAGGGAGGAAGAAGTTACTCCCCAAAGGACCCCCAAGTCCACCAATCCATTTCCTGAAGTTTCTGAAAATACAAACCACTCCTGGCACCTAATTAGCCTAATGAGTTCAAGTGCCCGCCTGACGGAGGGTCAAGGGGATTATAAAAGGGCACAAATTGAAGCCTCACGTGGGCATGGACACCCCTCCGGAACTGGACTTCTAGGCTGGCTGGACCAACGCTGGACTTGGGACTGCTGAAATCTTTCTCTCTCTCTCTCTCAATCATCTCCTCTATTTTCTTTCCATAATCCCTACACTTCATCCTTTTAGACATAAAACTATTGACCAAGTCTGGGACACGGAGTGGATCTAGCTGCTCCCCAGGCTCCTCTCACAGACCAGCCTAGAACGCAAGGGGGGTCCACTCTGGACCTCGTGACCCAACAGAAGGGCTCTCATTTTCTTCCCTGAATTCATCCCCAAATAAGCAAGGTTGGTAGCATATGTTTGGTGACATAGGGTTAGCACATGTTATCATGCCAATTCTTGTTGTGAGAAACCACACCACCTACTGTTACGCCTTTTAAGTTCAGGTTGTTTCTGCCATAAATAAAATGTTAAACCGATTGTTCGGTGCTGCTTCACCTTAATTTGGCCCGAGGGAATTCCAAACTCTCCACAAGCCCTCCCTGGTCTGTCCAGCATGAGTTGTGACAGAATGCAGTGCATGTTTACACAGGAAATCGTAAAGAGAATATGGCTGCTCCAAGTGATGCAATACAACACAGAAATAATTGGCCCAAGACCATCACTGTTTCAGTGAAACATGTATGTTTATTTCTGATTAAAAACACTTCTCCCTGTTTAGATGGACCTAATTCATAATTAGCCAAAATTTTTAATTAAAAATAAACAAATAAACCAAAAATTACAATAAAAAAACAATCCTGAAGACCATACAGTTGTTCAAGAATGTATCTCCACAGGCTTTCTTGAACAACTGAGGAACTCTGGGGCCATTGCACACTCAGAACTGTGGCACAGCAAGGGGAGCAATGAGGCAGAGTGATTTTGCCTATATTAATGCAGTAGAATGCAGTACAGACACAGAATAAGCAAGTATTTTTAGGTCTACACAAGGATTTTTTTGATCTAGCATCCTAGAAATAAAAATATTCCATATTTCATTTTCCACAAGCTTTTTAAAGGAAAATAAAAACAAAATCATGCACAAGTAGCAAAGACAGTTCTTGAGCTGAATAATGATTTTTGTGCACTGGCTGCAAAGACTCAGATTTGTCATCTGAGGCTTTTCTTATGTATTATCCTGGTGTAAGAGAGCAACTTACTATTTTTCTTGAGTGAAAATGAGAGGGTAGTAGGCACATGAATATCAAGGTTATAGCAGAGACATATTAAGAAAAGAAATAGCTTCTGAACAGGAGGGTAAATGTTGCTAGGATTAACCTGGCTGTATTCACAGAAGTGCTCTGCCTCAGTGACAGGGCTGTTCTCTCTCCAGCTGGTGTTGCAGAGGAGACATAACAATACACAAGGCAGTTACAGAACAGTATTTCATGAAGTTAGTGTTAGTTTAGCACATTCAAAAATTCAAGGACCAAGAGGCAGGTCCTTGGAGCAGTCCTTACGACAGTTGTCCCTGGGAGGTCTGCCCAGGTTGAACCTGCAGGAGCTCCAGAGTGAGCTGGGAGTACTGGTGGCCTGTGCTGCATAGGTAAGACCAAAAGCTTGTAGAGAGCCTCTGATATGAAAAGCTATTTCTCTAGGAACCTAAAGGCCTGTAGAGCTCCTGGAGAAACTTGTGGGAGAAGTAGAAATTGCAGGGCAAAGTCACAGCTGTAGCATCTCTCTTGGTTTCCCTGAAATTATATGGTGCCAGAAGGGATGTGCTGGATGCTGACACTGCCCCCTGCTTTCAGAGGATGTCAGGCAGATGGCACAATGGCTGGCCAATGAAAAAAACTCTCTGCAGACACTGACCCACTGGAAAAGGATTCTGCATTTCCAATGACTTCCCACTACCTCCACTTGGCCTACTCCTCAAGCGTACAAGAAAGAAATAAAGGTTGGTTGGTTGGTGGTGAGCAACTGTTTTCATTTGCATCACTTGTCTTTCTTGTGTTTTATTTATCTTCCTTTGTTATCTGCCTTTTCATTACCATTTATAATTATGTTGTTATTATTATTATATTTCAATTATTAAACTGTTCCTACCTCAACCCACGAGTTTTCTCACTTTTACCCTTCCTATTCTCTTCCCCCCATCCTACTGGGGGGGTGCGGAGTGAGCAAGAGGCTGTGTGGTGCTTATTTGCCAGCTAGGGTTAAACCACAACACAGGAGTAAAGAAGGATATCATTGCAATAGTTAATACCAGGCACTCAGCTCTTTTTTACTGAAAATGAAATACCAACTAATCAAGATATCCAGGTTTAATGCCAATTAATAAAGATATCCATGGAGATTTTCAAGGATAATTGTGTATTTTTAATTAATAACTATGTTTCACTTCTACAAAACCATGAAACACTGGGGAGAAGGATTTTTGTTCTAAACACTATTGTGAAGGCAATGCGATAAACAAGCTATCATACATTTTGTTCTCTTTGTACTCTTCCATTGTAAAGAAAAGACACCACATCAGCAATAAAATCTGCCTTTTTCTTCTTTTCTACAATAACATAGTATCATTTGGTCTATATATTGGGGCCCAAGCACACTCAGAGAAAGTATTTTTCCTACTCAGCATCCAAAAGAAAAAATGTTGACGGGTGAATAACAAGCTATTCCTACGAGTATCTGCTGACAAATACAGACCTATAATTACAAGTCCAGAAAGCACCCGTACATTCTTAATCTTACTGGATGTTTTTCATTCTAACAGCTTTTCAGCTTCACTGTATTTTCCTTTATGTACAGTAAAGAAAAAGGTAATAAAGAATCCCGCTGCATCTCGTAATTGCTGTACTCTTTCTGGCTCTGATCTCACAGGTCACTTTGGGAGTAGAGGGATTCAAGCAGGAGCACCCTCCATCTTGGGGGTCCCCAGGCCCCAGGGCAAAGGTACGCAAAAGCTTTGTCCTGGGGATGTTGCAAGTTCTCAGGGCTGTCATTGTATGGAACAGGGACTTGAGTGGCTAGTGCTCACCAGGTCTGACCTCCGAGACAGCAGCTGCTGGGTGCAGGGGGCAGCAGAATCTTGGCCCCATAGTGCTGTGACCTGGGGCTGTGACCACCCATGGAAACACTGCTGGCACTGGGTAGGCTGGGAGAAGGACACCAGCAGGAGAGCTTCTGTGCAGGGTGAACGCCTGTGGAGCACAGTTCCCTACAGCCCCAGGCCATCCACCCCTCAGTCCGTCCTTACCGCTCCTCTTCCCATTGCATTAGTGCAGGTTCCTCACGCTCTGCCCCTGCCACTTTCCCCTCCACACCTACCCCTTCTCTTAGTAGTTCCTACCACAGATCAGCAATTGATGCCCTTTCATTGCATTTTTTAAAGCAACAGCCTCATGATTTTTCTTCTTCTCATTCTCCTGCTTGGAAAGAGCTCCCCATATGCACCACATGTCACCACAGCATACAACCCAGGGACCGAATAAAGGAACATGTTAACATTTTTTCTGATTGTTGGACCTTAGAGCACAGCATATAACCCAAATCTCATTTGTGT
Organism: Sagittarius serpentarius; assembly: GCA_034782735.1. NCBI lineage: Eukaryota > Metazoa > Chordata > Aves > Accipitriformes > Sagittariidae > Sagittarius > Sagittarius serpentarius. The sequence goes on along the minus strand of JAVKLA010000053.1, from coordinate 44,005,056 downwards.
AGCTTTAATGCTACAGAAAGGGTGAAAGATTTTCGGTATTCTGTCCTTTGACATATATTTTGGCCAGCAGCTGCAGAAGAGTGCAATAAATGCAGGAAAGCAATACATGTAATTTTGAAGTGCTCCTTGCATGACTTTTTACTTATAACCAAGCACAAATAAGTAAGGAACAAATACTCCGTGAAGTTGCAAGCAGAGGGGAATTCTCCTTGTAATCCCGTCTCAATGGAAAATGTGTATGTTTGCTTAGAATTAGTTAGTGGTTTCCTTCCTCTGCCTAGTCTAGGCCGACCTAATCTGCCAGAACCAAAGACAACTCTATCTGGTGAAACAAGATGTGAAATAACCCGGAAAAGCTTTAATTTAAACTTCACTTGAATTTCACAGTCCCTTGGCACTGCGTATGTGTGCACATGTGCATGTGTATGAACATTTTAAATGTCTAAACATTTAAAAGTGACCCTGGACACTGCAGCTCAGCAGTGAACTTCAATCTGAAAAGCAAAGTGGACAGTTCAGTGCTCTAAAACTTACCATGCATCTGGATAATAACGATCATTTTGTGGCTACACTCATACTGGTCAAAATCACGTGATGCTGAGCAGCAGCATCTATACTTGGAGATTTCAAAGAGCTATTTTTCCTCAACTTGAAGCACAAGTGATCAAATAATTAGCCAGAAGTGGAGTGTCTGAGAAAAAGGCCTTGATTTGCTATTGCTCCAGGAGCTGTGTGCTCATTAGCACTGCTAGCTGGAATGTAATTTGCAGCTTAGTCTGCAGTTGCTCAATGTTTGAATAATCCTTTGGTGAATTACAGCAATTTATAAAGGTTTTATGTATTCACCTCTGAGGATGCTTTGACAGCAAACCTGCCTTTATCCAAAGTTCAGGATTTCATGTAAGATCATTACACATCTGGAAGCACTTGATTGAAGTGATTATGGGTTAGCTTTACTGCAGCATACCAATAGTGAGGAGCTTTATGAGGCTACTAATCCTGCTTTCAGCCAGAAAAGGTGTACTGCAGCCCACTCAACAGCCTTGCTCACAGTGACCCAGTCTTCTGGGCCTGGCAGTTTGAAAATATCACAACAAGATAAACAGCAGATGTGCACCACATCTGTATGCCAATGGTGATAATAAAACAGGCTGAAAAGATGTAGAGTAGTATTTGGGATTTTGTTTTCAGCTATTTTTAAACTCTGACAGAACTGTAGCTGACTTTATACGGCTATCTGGTGGTTAGCCAACAGGACTAACTTTGTACTAAGGGTCCTTGGTCCTGTTAACAGGCACCTTCTATTGCACATGCAAAATCTGAGAGAGCAGAGACTTCATTTGGTTAAATGAAGTATGTATGAATTATGAATTAAATATTTAGGCGTATGTTTCATGCCATATTGGCCATGTCAGCTGCTGTCTCTGGCAGGAGTAGAGCCCTAAGGCATCATTGGCTGACCTGTAATGGAGAACAACTCTTCAAAAGGAGAAATTAACTTGGAGTATATGTAGAAAACTTTCTACATGAAAATAAGATTTTTTAAAAATATATTTGGAAATAAAAAAATATTTTGGAAATAAGTTATATAATTCAGATTTTGTAGTACTTTCCATAGGACACTTTCCATATGTTCCACAAACACGTGAAACATCCTCCTGCATGTCCTCCTCTTTCTGCCCCTGAGCACCATTCAGTGCTTCCCTTTCTTCTTCCTGTTCTCCCTAGACCATTTTGATTTAAGTGCCTACTTTGACACAGTGGAGACCAAGGCTGTCAGAAACACTGATGCACTCCAAGTCCTTGTGTTAAAATTACCGTCAGGATCATCATTCAGGCTGTTGCATTTAGAGACATCCTGCACAACATGTATTCAAAGCTGCATGACTGCATCAGCTGTGCCATTCACAGCAGGGTGCTGAGCAGCCCGTCCTGGGATGTCGAAGGTAAACCTAACCGATGTATGAGATGTGTGTTTGGGACAGTTTGAATAAAGTACTTGACATCTGAAAAAAACCAGATAAAGTCTGATGACCTGGCACTGGGGAAGGTTCCAAGACGTTAGAAGTAGGTGGCTCTCTCCTGTGCTGCTGACGTGGGAACAGCCAGCTGGTCTCAGCTGCCGCTGAGCCAACGATCCATGGAAGGCAGCCGTCAGCATCGTTTGAGAGAAACCCTGAGGGCAGACGTGACACATGGGCACAGGCCAGTAAGCGGTACTCCTCTTGCCACAGGCTTTCACATGGGGAAGGTGCCCAGCGACCTTTGTATGTGTCAGGAGGGGAATCAGCAGGTGGAGCTACCCAGCTCCAGCCTGAAACAGCAGAAGGCTGTTTGAGCTGGAGACAGGGGGAAGAGCGGATCTACACATTTCCCAGTGTCCTGAGCGCCTACTGCTTATTCCAGGTTTGCTTTGGAAAAAGACACTAAAGTGACCCCTCTAGGGTCTGTGGGATATCACATCAGTGACCGAAGGGCAGATAGCCTCAGGGGTCCAGATGCTGCTGTCAGCCCTGTGAGTGTTTCCTGTCCCCAGGGCACGCTGCCCACATCATGCAGCCCATGAGAGCAGCAAGATCCAGCGGCTGTAATACTAATACTTATTCTAATAACACCTGACATCCACAAGGAACCAAAAAGCTGTTACCAGAATAGGTGGGAACTAAACAATACCGGATTTGCTTTTTTAACCTCTACTGTATGAAAAAGGGTAAAAGTGCATTTAAATAACAAGGACCTGCAGTCAGAAGGTTTATTTCAGTGAGAATCTATAGCTCACAGACTTTTGCTGAGGATCTCTTTTTTCAGTGGCAGGAAGTGGTAGGTGTGGAGTAAGCGCATGTATTCTCTGCTTACAGCACAACACAGTGGCTTTCATGGATACCATAGGACTGGCATGGTATATAGTACTTTTAGCTGAGGAAGCCAAATGCGCTTAAATAAATATGCACCGGTATTTCCAGGAAAAATCATCATTAAATATTTCTTAAGAGGAAAAGACATAATCCTAGAACATGAGTAAAAACAATAATGCAGATAAGCTGTAAATACACAAGATATTTTAATAATTGCTTCAAATATGTTTTAAAGTGAGGCAGAAAACTAAAATTCTAGCCTCTCATATAAAACGCCTGAGGCTATGGACTAAAATCTTTAATGAACAATGGTTTACAAGACATTTATGCTCTTTAATATACTTCTCTCAAATTAAACTGTGTTTTAAAGGGCTGCATTTGAAGATTTAATTTGAGAGCAAAACATATCTTGATGCAATATTTTTCCTCCTATCATAATATTTTATTATAACTGCCATAATACTTTAAAATTTGAAAATAACTAGTTTTTCTTCCCCACTTGTGATGATCTTTTGCCCTGAGGTTAATGCTCCTAAACAGATTAATTCAGAGAAGTATTCACTATGCTAGTTTACTGTTCATTACTTTTGCTGGTAATGATTTTCTCATGAGTCAATTTATGTGTTTTAGTTCACACTTGTTTATCAAAAAATGTTAAAAATACATACATTTTAATAGCTTGACATTTCAAAAGAGCTAAGGTATATTTTAAAATCTTCTGTGAAACACACATAAATTTGAGCTATGCCAGAGTTAGTCGAATAGCAATAGACATTCTTTGCTCCTTTCCATCTCCAATAAATAGGTCTCTTTCTTCATGTTCTTTCATTGCATTCACTGGAAATAATTTGAAAAATAGATGGCATCTGTAATAAAAGCCATTTGGCCCAGGATAAAGTGATAAACTGAAATTTTTCAGAGGAAAAGAGAAAAAAATGTATGATCTCAATAGTGAGCTTGTGAGACTCAGAATATTTTTGTAGTAATCACAGTTGAAGCAAAGGCATGGGATCTGTAAAAGCAGAGACAGAGATCTGCCTGCTTGCCACTGTTCGAGAGACACAAAACTGGTGCAACAGGTGCTTTCTCTGCAGAGCAGTGCAGGCAACTCTGCCAGGGATCCCCCATGCCTCCAAGCATGCATCCAGCTGCAGTGTCCTACTGCTGCTGAGGTACTACCACCTCACACCCAAAGCACCAGCTATCAGCATAGCTAAATGGACTCCTAACTGGTTTCCTGCCTTAGCTGAGAAAAACTTCACATCAGAGATGGATCTTGGGTGCAAGGCAGCTTCCAAGTGGCTCTTACAGCCATGGCATGTGAAATCGGGCCCTTCCAATTTACTATTGAAAGTAATACCTCCAAAGGATCACTCAGATTTGTCTGCTAAGACTTGTTCTTTAGAAAGTTTTGATGCTCTTTGTTGCCCTGAAGGTATTTAGTGGCTGTTGTCTTACTTTCATTAGTTTTAAGAGCTTCTCTTTGTTAATAACTAGTAATTTTCTTCCCTCTTCAGAGAAGTGGTGTTTTCCTTCTAACCGAGTAGTAGTCCAGGTGTGACTTTTAAAAAATAAATATCAATACATTGTTGTGAAGTTGTAGGCATTTCTGTATATAAAGAGTCGGAGAGCTATTAAATGCTGCAAATCTAGATTGTTTGAGGTTAAGGTACAGATGCTGAGACTGGGACCAAAATGTAAGGTGGATAAGGAGTAAGATAGTGAAATGGTGGGATAGCTCACATTGTGTGTGAAAGGGCCATGCTAGAGGTGGAGATGTAGTGACTTTGGATCCACTTCATCTGTGCCTGGATTGCAATTCTTGACGTTGACAAACAAACTATTCAAATGATTCCTCAGGGAATAATGTGTGTGACCGACTAAGCCCTCATAGTCTGCTTTGCCCTCGCGCCTGTGTTTGCGCTCCCTTTGCAGCGGGCAGCGGCTGTGAGGGAGCCCATGGGAGGAGGGGAGGGGCTGGGGCTGCCCTACCCTGCCTTGGGTGGCTGTGGTGGGGCCAGAT
>JAVKLA010000053.1:43984075-44000078 GCA_034782735.1 Sagittarius serpentarius | reverse complement strand
CTTGCTGCTGTGCGAGCCCTGCTCAGCAGCAGCCAAAACACTGATCTGTTATCAACACTTTTCTAGCTAGCAATACAGGGCACAGCACTACGAAGTCTGCTACGGGGAGAATTAATTCCATCTCAGCCAGACCCAATACACACAGCTAATCTAAGCCGGGCTCTCAATACGCTTCCTCTATGGCATTAGTGAAGAGTGATGGACAATTCATTCTGACTGAGAATGTATATATAGTAAGTTTTGCCTTTGGAGAAATGTCTTCCTGTCGATGAAGTGGATAACCTGGAGCCTAGGCGTTTCATTTTTGGGTAGATGAAGTAAGGTACGATGAGGGATCATAGGGTCATAGGAAAATTCATGTTGAAAGGACCACCATGAGTCTCTGCTCAAAGCAAGATCAACTCTGAGGTCAGACCAAGTTAACACAGGGCTTTGTCCAGCCTAGAGAAAGGCTGGAGACTGCTGAGCCCATTTGGGAAGCCTGTTCTCGAAGCTAAGCAGCGGAACTGTCTTCTTTTCCTTGTCTCTCAAGTCTGATATTTTATCATGGAAAAAGTTCCTTTTGAAGAAGACCTCAGGGATTTATGTAGTCCAACCTTGTACTCAAAGCATATGTCATCTTTCCAAGGGGACAGAGCACTTCATGGCATATGTCATTAGTTATGAACCTTGATATAATAAAGGGAAAAGCATTTTCTCCTCTGTCACTGATATGGAAAAGAGTTCTTTGTTGTGACACACATTCATCCTCTGGAAACAGCTGATTTAGATGTTAGATTAGCTCATTTAAATGTATGTGAAATTTTTGATAAGATGTTCCAAAGAAAGTTTCATTCAGTGGAAGACCAAGGGAAGAACAGTAGCTGCACGGTAAGTAAGAGGGTGAGAGGCAATTAGAGGATGTCAGTGGACTGGGCTGAAGGAGAAGTAAAGACGCTTTCTGAGGAGACTTTCAAGTACTGGGTGCTGGCAATGATCTTGTTTAATGCTTTCACTAATAAACTTGGAAAAATTAGGAGTATGCTGATTAAACTGATGACAAAACCTGGGAGACATCACTGACACAGAGGAGTGCAATCTACTGAAATAATTGAATGGGAACTGAAGTAACAGAAATGGCATGAGATTTAATACTTGGAAGTTATAAGGTCACAAACTTGGAGACTAGGAACAATTAATCTAGTAAAGCTTCACAGTGCAAACAGATGACAGGAAAATATAACACGGTATATTATTCAGAGTATGGCTGTGAGCCACCAACATGGTATAGCCATGGAAAAGACAAATGTGATTCTAGGGGGTATCGGGTTGAATGCTTCGAACAGATATCAGGAAGCGTTAATTGTGCTTTCCAGAGCAGCAGTCTTTTCTCATCTGGAGTTGTGCATACAGTTCTAGCCACTCCTGTTCAATAAAGATATTAAACATATAATATTACATTCTTGTTTGTAGAAGAAGGAAATTAAAATGACATGCAAGTGAGAAAGAGATTCCAGTTGGACTTGTATATTCTGAGACTAAAGGAGATTGGGACTAGGGGGAAGCAGACAGCCAGGCTTTAAATTTCTGATGTATTGGAGCAGCTAAGAAAGCACGATCTAAAATTGCACTTCATTGGCGCTTCGAAAGCATGATCTAAAATTGCATTTCATTGGTGCTTCCTTCTTTAACATTGTTGTAAATGTTATATATGCAACAAATATTCTAACAGAAAAACAATACTTCGTTTTCTTAGAAGAAAATGTTTTCTTCTTGAAGCTCTTCTGATGTTAAGAGAGAGCTCAGGTCAATGTGGCAAGCATAGACATGTTCTTTCCTCAGCAGCAATAGGTTCAAATGAGGGTGATTCACCACTAAAACCATGGGATTTGCAACCTGGCGCATACCGGGGATGCAAGAAGCATCCCCCAAAGCGTATTAGTTGGCTAAGGGAGACACATCCCATGCCGAATAGCTTCAGATTATCAAAACAACATACTCCACTGAGACTTGTGTCTTCTTTGCCAGCTAACCCAATTTATATTTTTTTCCTAACAAGACAAGATGGTCTGTGAAATCTTGGAAACGAGTTTCTTTTCTGTTTTCCCCCAGTTTTTTCTGTCCTTTCTGGGTAAATGATAACTAAGAATACAAACAAATCAGGAAAAAAGACCTTTTCTAAGTTGCTGGTAGCATCACTGTGCTCAAGATGAGGGTTGCACTGGTAGAACAGGTGATAAAAGTGGCGTAATCCTTCTGGCTGGAACTGCATATTTTTAAAATGAAGTTTTGCACACAGAAGACTCCAGGTAGATAATGAGGAAGCTGGAGATTAAGGCAGGGACTGAAAGCAAATAGGTAACCTGGCCTAAAGTTTGCCAGATGAGATTTTGATAAATTAAAGAACAACCTGGCACCATTCTGGGTTTTGTTAGACTGCATTTAAACAGGGTCCAGTGAAGGGAAAAAGTACCTATCAAAGTAAAAAAAAAAAACAGACCATATCTGGCATAAGTGTAGATGGAAATACTACTTTTAATTTGCTTGGAGGGAGATGAGGGAAGGAAGTTTCTACTGATTGTTGCAGTAATTATAGATATCGGGTCAAGAATACCTTACCAACAGGAGCAGTCTGTGCTGATATGCTGTGGATTTTATAACTCAGGATTTTTCTTGACCTTTTTCCATTGCAACAGGTTCCACATTCTAATTTTTGCCTTTTTAAAACCAGCTCGTTCCAGTGGTAGGACACCAGAGAGCAATTAATTTATTAAAAAGCCTTTTTTTTTTTTTAATCTACATCATATTTTGTGCAAAATTTTGAGACATATACCATGAACATATTAGCAGATATCCACCAAACAGTCCTCAAGTGTATGTTTCTTGAGAAAACATCCAGAGGGGAGCCTAGGAAAAAGAGCCAATGCTGAAAAGCTGCAATTGCCTCTTCGCTGTGGTCTTACACAGAGATAACTCCACTAAATTCAGGATCCTGACTCCAAACCCAAATGAATGCAGGTTCGGCAAGCAGGAATTGAACAGTGCTGTAATGTTTATACGAATTCTGGAGCAAAGGAAAGGGAAAATAAAAATAAAAAAGTCTTATTGAAAGTCATATTTTGGATGGAAAATTACAAGGACTCGCTGCTGTGGTGTATAGTCCATCCTACACATATCCTAATTTTTCTTACTGTGAAATTTTGAATGTGTTGCACAAAGAGATTATGACATTGCAAAGTATCTGGAGATCAAAACAATATTCCTCCCTCTCTCTTGAGGAGCAAAGCCTGTATATAGTCCAAACAGTAGTATACGAGCAAATGCACATACCTCAGTAAAAGGACAGAGAACAAAATCCCCAACCTAGCTTTTTCTGTATGTCAAAAAGTATTTCACTGAAATCAAAACTAAGTGGAACTGAATGCTCTCAACAGCCATCTAGCCAAAGAGAAGAACAGCGGGAGAAAAAAAAAAGATAGTAACAAGCAGAAAAGCAGACGAATTGAGAATAACGGCACCCGATGCAATAAACATAATGAGAGCAATTGAATTGCACCTTGAAAGGTCGCATTTACTTGGATCTCACGCGGGTCCTGGATGTATTTGTACAAAAAGCCAGATGGCAGGAGCCACCCCCTCCATACCCCCACCTCGCTCCATCTCTATCCATGCTTGCAGTTCCCAAGGGTGCTGTCACCCATGTTATCCCAGACCTCTTGGGGGAACCTCTACTACCAGCTACAGCGCACGCAGCCCTCCCTTATGGTGCTGTGTCTCCACATACTGCCCTGCCTTCCATAAGCAGTGGCTTAAACATACAATTGAGCCCCAAATCCAGATGTTTTTTCTACTTTTTGAAGCAGCCACTAGCCTAGGATTATTGATGAGTGCTTTGCAACCAACTGGTGGAACGGGTTTGATGTGAATTGCTGGTGGACACATTAAACAGAAATGCAGCATTAATAAAATTATGCTGTGGGCTGGGATAGATCACTGCACGCAAAAACACAGACCTGGCAGAGGTCTGACTTACCCCAATGTGTAAAAGGAGCTATAGGTTTTGTGCAGCAGTTACTGCAGTGAATATTTCTGTCACTGAAGTTCACAGCAAAAGCTAAGCACAAATAACAACAAGCTTAGTCACAGGATCAAAAAGCTGATGTGAGAAGATCATTGGCTACTGTGTGTTTTCCTCCTAATTTTGTGGTTAGTTATCTCTTCAAACAATAGTGCTTAAATAAATGTTAATGGTAAAAAAAGTCTGAATTCACGTGGCACATCAGAGCCCCATGTCACATCTGTGTCCAGTAGCTAATGTTACCAAGGCCTGCTGTAAGTCTAAAGCTCAAAGTCACTTCATAGATACTGACGTTAGGTGTTCAGTCAAGTACTTGTGCCCCTTCTATAGCCAATGGAGAGCAGTAGGTAATTCCAGAGGTGCATTCATTTTACCCTTAAAAACACATGCCTTCCTAAGATAAGGTGACAAATTTTGCAAAGCTGAAGATAGGCAACGAGATTTCCATCTAGGACAACCACCCAGCCATGCACAAGAAGGTCACATGAGGACAGATGGTGGCACAAATCCAGAGCATCGCTTGATTTTGCACCTCTGGATTTATCCAAAAATGTTTTTTAACTGATTTGTTACTGTGCCCTCCTGATAACTAAAACAATATTGAAAATACCAATTTAACATGAAAATACATCATTCTATGCCCCTTTACTGTCCTGGAATTAAGAAAATTCTGATGATAAGGAGTCATTCTTTCCGCTTGCATTTGACCTCCAACCAAAGGACCTCTGAATCTTCAGATGAGCTCAGAGTACCTCTTAACAAAAAGTATGTGCAGAGAACATGAACCAAGGCAACAGGGATCTCAATGTCAGTGGCTGGGAGGGGGAACAAAATACAGGGTTTCAGACTTTATCAGCAGCTTTTTGGAAAGCACAGACTAAGTGAAGCCTCAGTATGTGAACATTTGAGGGGAAAGCATTACTGTATCAACATGCACCAAGACCTGAGTTTCTCGTGTTGCCCTCCCATCCAGAAGTTGCATAAACACATTAGCGCGTTAGTACTTCTGGAGAAGACTAGCCGTGTTAAGCTTAGGAGCTTTATGGTTTCCTGACAGGAGCTGGCTCATATCCAGCCAGCTAAGAGCTTGGGTAGAAGAGGCTGGAACCGTCTGTGCCACCCATGCAGGCACGACCTTGGTTACATTTAAATCTGCAACGAAGCATCTGATCCCTTTTAAAGAGGGACAACAGACAGTCCTGTTGTTTGATCATGTTGTCAGAGCAACTGTAATTTAGCTTGTAAAGAGAGTGAATGCAATTGGCCAAGTTCTCGCTGTCCAGCAAACAATAAAATCCCTGTCTGGGTTTTTAGCACCAGCTCTGAACAGTGAGAGTTGCTCAGACCGGGGGTTGTGCATCCAGGCACGGGTAAAGGCAGGTGGATAGATATGGAAGCAGTGTCAAGAAAATCAGGATATATTGAAGTTAATAATCATCACAAAGCAAAATGCCAAGAGGAGCTGGGCTGTTCCAGGCTGCACAGCTACTGGAGGAACTTCCCGCAAGTCATAGGCATGAAGGGAACGGGGGAACCACCCGGGACAGTGACGGAGGGCATCAGCTGAAGTGCTTTAGTATTAATTGCAGTTAGGGGAGATTTTCAAAAGTACCAATAGTGCATTTGATGCCCCACTGCCTTTGAAACAAAGTTGGTCCCTTGGAATTCCCCACTCTGGCCCTTTATAAAACAGTTTATACCCGTGAAGCTCAACGCACTTTACAAAGGAAAGCATTACCCTCCGCACACTCTCAGGGGAGTCAAGGCACACAGGCATGGGAAATCATCGGTGGCAGAATTAGAAATCAAATAGGAATCTTAGCCTTGTCTCATCCACTTGTGCTTACCTCGTTGCCGATCCAGAAACCAAACCCAGACTGGTGCATCTGCTACTACATGCACTGAAGCCTCCCCTGTGGTCCATATGCTAATTTTCTATCTGTGAGCTATACACATTTTTGCAACATTAATTACACTTTAAAAGTTTTTTCTGTCTCTTAGTGTTTCCACTGGTCTGTGCTTACAAGGCATAGCCATATTTTTCAAAATTCAGACTATGGTACCAAAGTAGTCCCTTCTGGCTTGAAAAAATGTAAGCTCATCAGTGTTTCAGACCGGAAGAAATGCTGTCACTAAATATAAGCCAATGTCTCTTTTTCTCTTCCTATCTTTTTCAATTTTTTCTTTCACTAGATACAGTAAAAACTTGGTCTCTCAAGCTACAGCAACCAGTCCCAGCAATGAGGCTGCATTTCTGCTTGGGGGATGGTTATGTTTTTTGTTTCCAACCACGTGCACTCGCTGTCAAATTCCATGTCATTTTTATTTAATCTGATCCTCTATCAAGCTGATTCTCTGTCTCCCAAGCCTTCCTGTCTTCCAGCTGGGCATTTTTTAAAGCAGTGATTTGCAAAACATTAAAGAAGGCATATAAATAAATTACTGTCTGGAGAGTGAGTCATCATTATTTAATAGGAGACTGTATCATAAGTAGTGGCTGCTTGTTGGCAAAGCAGGCCCATGCTGCCCCCAGTTTTATCCTGCTGTTCTCTGCTGCTCTCCAGCTTTCTGAGGGCTTGTCCTGCTCTATCAGACCCCATGATATTTTGCCTCTTGGTAAACGAGGCTCTTGCTCTGGCCCCCTGGTGTAACAGGAGCTAAGGGGAGGACAGCAAAGGCACACCAAGACCTGAGACACAAGAGCTACCCTATTGTAACGTGGGTTCAGAAGAGACACCTTATGCCCAGGGCCCCATTAATCACTAGTTGCTGGTGAGCTGAAGGGCATCCAGCGCACATGGATGAGAGCCTGCATGCACATTAACACGTACAGGCTTCCCCAAAAGCAATTATGGCCTGTGCTACATCCCTACTCCTGAAAATGTTGCCTGTCCTTGGGAACGGGCTGGGACCCAGCTTAGTTGAGAACATACACGTGCCTCAGTGTGGCTGCAAGTCACAGCTGCATCTTAATTGCTACGACTTTGGGGCCTAAATTAAAGGAATTTACCCTAAGGAAGATCTGACTGTGCTTTTACAGTGTGCAAAGGAGGGCAGTAGTGCAGTAGGGATCAGTTTGTACAGAGACAGAGATCCCTCTCTCCTCTACTAGCCCCGCTCAGCTGGGTCTCCCAACATCTCTACAGACTGAGCTTATTTCTTGCTACATAAGCAAGCAGGCAGGATACAATTAAAATAAACCTCAGGCATTATTCCTTCTTCTTCCATCCCACCTTACGCTTGCCATGGCCTAGTTCCCAATTACATTCTAGATATGCAAACCCCACAGAAGAGCCGTACAAGGACCACGTCTGAGGCTTCACTTCAAATTCTCCCTCCTTCCCATCACAGTCTTGAACTTCTGGCTCCCAGCCACCATCCTACCAGCGGAAAAGCGCCACTCAACTAAAGGATCTGCATGTTACTACCTTTAAAAATAATCCAGCAAAGTCTCCCAAAACTCCAATGATGCAGCCAAAACACCACCATTCGTCATTTCCGCTTCTTCATTCATGACTCTTCTGTAAGAACCTGGGTTAGATAAACTCATGATAATCTCTCATATAGTGAGGGGTTTTTTGACTCTGATGCTATGCTGACAGGCAGAGTTCCCACTGATAGCCACCACAATACTGACAAATCCCTTTTTATTCACATTGCCTTGAAGTTTCCACCCCAGCCTTTCTGTGTGCAGAACAGATGTGACCTCAGTGCATCTATTTTAGACCCTCAGTAGGATTTGAACAGGTATGGGGTACTTCTAGAAAAAGGATCACATCTATATCTGGTGCCAACCGGTGTAATTCCTGTGAAGTAAAAACCCAAGAACCATTGAAAGCTATAATTTCTACTATCTGAGGACCTGATCTAAGCCTCTGTGCATTTGCATAGAGCCTAATACATCTAAAGGACCACCATAATATAAACAAAGAGTGTTGAGTAATAATTTCCTACTTTTTGATGGAATTTTTATTTTACTTTTCTTGTGAGACTATTTCTGGAGGTCACAGAGCAGGATTTGAAGTCTCCTCTTGGTGCCAGTGGGTATGCTTATGAACTTTATTCCGCTTTCCCTACAATGACTTGTAAGAAGTCAAGGGGAAAAGAAAGACGACAGTCTTAAGATCCAAGCAAAAGGTTTTGTCAGAAACTGGCAATGCCATTTCAGATTTCTGTATCTGTTTCTTCTTTGGGTAAGCAAGGCACATCTCTTCCTGTGTTTATACCATATTTAGCGTAGCGAGACCCTTATCTTAAATGGGACTTTCTGATAAGTCCTTAGAAAAGAGAAATTGACTCCTCTTACATTACTAATGCATAGTTTATGGCCCGTGGGGACTCCAAAAGGCGAAGCATCCAAGCAGAGTGTCTGCCTCTCTCAATCACTTACATGTAGAATGAAGACTAAACACTTAACTCCTAAATAAACACCTAGTAGTAAAAGTACCTTTCTCCCTACAAAGTGACTAAGAAGCAATAGGTAGAAGGCAATCTGTGAATCCTGAGTTATGGTGCTTTGAGTAACAAAAGGAAATTGGGAAAAGATCCAACATATGGAAAATGAAATTATATTTGGCTTTGAAAGGAATTCTGGTTTTAATAATGAAACCCAACTGACAGCAATGGTTATACTTAATATGTATCAGCAGGTATGGCAATCCTTGTTCTTAGTAACGGCCATATTTCCTGCCTGGGTAATGCAGAACAAAGTGATAGATAACTATTGTGCCTTTGTGCTCATGAAAGCTACAGATCGATGACCAAGGTTCTCTTTCCTTTTACCCTCCAGCCTTTTCCTTTCTTTGGCTAAGAGCCAGGGTAGAAAATATGTTTACTCTCAGCAAAAAAGCCCTGTTAAAGTAAGCAGAAAAGAATAAATAATTAGAGTCCCCTTAAAAAAAATGGGATAAATTGTTTTCTACTAGCAAAGAAAATCATCTTAATAGGTAATTTTTATTTGGTTATGGTTTATCTGGAAACGGGAATCAATAAAATGCCTTGACAATAGAACAACCAAAGCTACTAATGAGGTGTAATTATAACATAAGATAGATATAATTAAACATTATAAATTGACAAGTCCTTGACAGCCTGTAGTGAGCTAATCTCATGGTATTGCTCACAAGTGTTAGGAGTATCCAGTGCCCTTTCTGAGCTAAATGCACATTTGGATAATACATTTTCCTTTCCCAAGCTCTCCCTGCAACTAGAGAGCACATTCGTCATTTCCTGGCAGTATTTAAAATGGAATTTTAAAAGACCCATTGAAACCTATTTGTCCTATAGCCCATGGTAATGACCATTACTGCAAAATGTGAGTATATATATTTGATATACTGAGAAGTGCCAGTACTGTATTCTAATGCACTTGCATCCAGTGCTAAAATACTGTGAAGCCTGATGATGTTTTGCTGGAAAGGCTGAGGAATATATGCACATCTCATATAAAAACCCACCTGGCATTGATATTCATGTAATAAACTTCATAAGCAGGTGATAAATTGCATTTTTATGCCTTCCTCACCTGCACTTCAATGTATTTCTCTCCCTGAGTTGCTTCCAACTTTCAAAATCTCTGAATGGCTTCAAGCAGCCACTATATTATTTGAAACATAACCATATAAAGCTTCTGGGGCTTTTTCTCCATTTTGCCTAAGGGTGGAATTTTTCTTGCCTGAGGTTAGGGTATTCTCACTTGGATGCAGAATGAACAATAGTGTTTCTATGCAGGTTAAAAACCAAGTAGCTTATAATACACAGAGTCTATAAGCAAGTAGAGAAATTTTGTCATTGCAAAATGAAGATCTCCAGCTCTGTAACTGTTCCAACATTCACCCCTAGAGCCCAAACTATGGTATATAATGTATGTTGTCCTCCAATTACAGAAAACACTGGTTTACCTTATTTTACATTACGGGGTTTTCAAGCATTAGCTTAGATTTCTCCTGTCTCTTCATCCTTTCTAGCTGGACTAACAGTAACTAAAGCACATGACTGCACATATGGAATGAAAAATGAGTCACTAAAAGCTCTGAGCCATTTTTAATCTGTTTTCCCTAATCACGAGTGACGCAGTACTGCAAGTGTGGATGGTCCTGCTTCCCTCTTCCCCGTGTTATAGAGTTGTCCAGAAGTTAAGAGCTTCTGCGAATAGGAACATATAGCATTTCTTTTGCTCTAGTCATGAATAGTTTCTAGAGGGCTCTCTAGCTTTTAAGTTACTCTTATTCCTTCACATGAATGCTCGTTTCCTCCTCACTGGCAGGAAAACATCTGTGGTCAGAACCTCAGCTGCTGCAAATAGGTATGTAATGGAGACTGGATGCTTTTTGCCAGCTGATGATCTGAAATAAGATAGTTCATTATTGAAGCTCTTCCGTTTATGATTAGACAGAGAAAAGAAACACTGCATGATGTGAACAGCAGCTCTTGAAATAAGTGTTTTGAAGTTAGAATGGGGAAAAAATGTTACCTGTGCTTCATGAGTAGACTTGAAATTTCAGGACTAGCCCAAGATTACTTTTCTTCCATTTTAGAGTCTTTTATATAGATGCTGAGATCACGTCCGCAACATCTGAACACTGTCCGATACCACACTGAGCAACATCATGTCCTTTGTCACATTTGTTCTTCTCCTGTCTCTGTAGCAAGACAAGCATGCGCAGTGAAGTGTTTCTCTTCCTAAGGGTTGCGGTGTCGGTTTTGGTTTTGGTTTTGGTTTTTAGGATGATACTAATTAGGGAACGTGGAGGCTGGATGTCTTTTAGTAAATTGATGCATTTCTGTGGAGGGGTGAAAAAAGAGGGAAAAAAAAAAAAGCAAGTATTTGCCACTTCGACATGAAGATGGTAAGATTTATAAGGATAGTGTCCTGGCCTCAGTGAATTTACTGCACATCTGACCTTTTACTATATTGAAGAAAGTCATAGTGTGGCAAATAAATTAACTTTTTGGCCGCAATATTTACTCTAGAGATTTACGTGGTCTTTTAGATATTCTGAGCTACAACCTAAGTCTTGAAGATAACAAGTGAGTTCATGAATCGAAAACAAATATGTCTTATTTTTTCTTTAAACAAATAGAAAATTTATGATGAATCTGTCTTGGTCAAAAAGCAGAGTTCATTTAAAAAGACAAAAAGTCTTCTTAATGGTGAAAATGAGGAAAAAATGACAGCTTTCATATATCCTTATTTTACTCTTAAAATCCTACTCAAAGAAATCAAGAAGAGAAAATAAAATGTCTGCAGAAAAGCAAAATGATAAAGAAATAAATGCATCATAAGAGAGAAACCCAGAAAGAGAGAGGCGATTGAGGTGAGAAAGGTGGGTTTCAGGTCCAGAAACCGTGTGTGAGAGCTTCTGGGCCAGATTTTCATTCAGGGGTTAGTCCCCTCAGACCACCTCCAAAAGTACAGATACTTTGCTCCCTCAAACCCCTGAGGAGGGGAGGGATAATTATGCTGCTCAATATATTTTAATAGAAAAATTCCTTGCTTTTTCCCTTGGGATGACAACACTGAATGGGCAACGACTGACTGATTTCCTCTGTGTTTCTTGCACTGCTATTCTATGGTCATTCTATGGAAATCCTCCTTCTTGCAGAAAGCCAGTCTTTTGGCTGGTGCTAAGAGAGGACAACAGACTGAGCACTCACCTGAAATCTCTTTTAAACCTATGGTGCTCTGATCGTTACACGTGGCTTCTTCATGAAACTTCTTTAGAGCATGAGACCTTGCTGTCTGACTTTAAGACCTTATGTCAGCAGTGCGGGGCAGGCTAGGATTCTTCCCGTTGGCTTCTAGAAAAGGAGAAAAAGACTTGGACAAGGATTTAATTGTAAAGGAGAAAAGCAGGTTCAAGAACTTCTTCCCTTTCCACTTTTTTAAAAAGAGGCATTGATGCATCAGAAGCAGTTGTATTTACTTACAGCTTGGGTGAAGGGGACAGAATGCATGTAGAAAAGAAGGTTTTGCCTATCTATGCCTATCTATGCCTATCTGTGTCTCTCCCCACAGCAAGGAGTTGCCTCCTGACTCCTTTCCAGCAGCTCAGTAGAGCCATACTGCCTACTCCAGCTGACCAGCACTTTCTTTCATTCCTTCCTCATACTTCCCTCTGATTTAATTGTCTCCTTCAATTCTCCAAGCTAATCTCTCAATGCCAAAACATCTTCTCCCCCACCCTTCTTCGTATACTTTACCTTGTTGGTAATGTGTCAATGGAGCCTTGGTCAATGACCTTGAGATGGAGATGTGACAGCCTTAAACAACTATAAATAAGAAAGGTAGCTTTGATAGGTCTTTAGTTCTGGAGTAAAAGTTTTTAATGTAATCTTCTTGAAACAGAGGAGGGGGATGGATCAATCCAGACCAACTCTTTTTCAATCCACTCTTTCAGCATGAACTGACATAACTCACAATGACATCTATGAGACCAAAAAAGCACAAGCCATGTTAAGCCCAGTCAGTAGAAAATAAAGTATGTTACTATTTTGTTTCCATGCATTGATTCATGTCACCTTTTTTGATTTTTTTTCTTTTTTAGTTATCTGTATTTTAGAAAAATAAATAAAAACTGTATTTATAGAAGAAATTTTTTTTGCTTGTACATGTAGGTGGCAATTCCTACACTAGTAAATCCTAGTAACAACATCTATTAATTCCATTTTACAGATTTGGTTTGTATATATAGCCAATTCAAACTATTGTACAAGAGTCAAAAATATGCCAAGCATTGCCTAACTTACAAAAACTGTGATTAAACTCAGTTAGGATTCAATAAGCTCTGCAGAGGTTAATTAAATTTTTATAGATTTATTCTTCATTCAGTGCTGTAAAAGGCTCGTCTGTTTGGCTATCATTGCCAAGCTGGTGATGGGGGAAATTGAGAACCCTGATTTACATCAATCTTCTCTGTTGCCAGACATTGAAATAATTTGCAGAATATTGGTGTGGCATAAATTGGGGAAAGAAGGAAGAAACAGAACTACATTTGAAAGCCGTTTGGGTGATCCGTGGGCTACTGTGAATGTTAGACCTCTGCAGGCACAAGTGACATATTGAAACTTTCTCTCACCGGCAATGAGCTACAGAAGAATGAACACTTTTCATCTTGCTTTCAGGCAAAACAGATAGCCACTTCTCCACCGAGGCTAGGCGAGAGTGGAATGCGGCAATCGCAGTTCCATGAAGATAGTACACTTACAAATAGTAATCAAGCACACAGGTGGGTTCTCTGCCTTTCCAAATTACTGGAAAGCCTACTAGCTACCAGGTTACTAGCAGTAGTACTAGAGATATCGACAACATTTCTTCTAGAAAACCCAAGTGTGTTCTTGAACTAGGTGGCAGGCAGGCAGGTAGCAAAGCAAAGCAAAGCAGTCAATGTCCCAGGAGGATTACAGTCAATGTATTGCATACATAGCAGGTGGCTGCGAATTAAAAAAAGAAAAAGACAAAAGGCTGAGAGATTAAGATAACGATATAAAGAGCATTTTGAACGTGAAAGTCTCTCAGCTTCTGCTTAATCTACTCTGTAAGTCACCTGTTCAGCAAAGCTGAAAACATGCTTAAGTCCAACTCTCTTTGGCAAAGCGCTACGGCATGCGTTTAGTTTTTAGCTTGTGATGAAGTGTTCTGCTAAATACAGATTGACTGCTGAATCTGAGCCTGAGGATGTTGTTAAAATAGTGGTTAGAGGAGATGCAGTTAACATTATTTATTAAAAAGCTTTTAACAGCATTCCTTACAAAAAGCTGCTTAAGAAACTAATCTATCTTGGGGTAAAGTTCTGCCTGGGGTTAAAACTGGTAAATAGATAAAGAAGGGACAGGCTTGATAGTCACATTTCATCACAGAAGGATGATTGTCACAAGAATCCACAACCGGAATGAAACTCTGTAATGTTGCCTACAGGGGTACTAGCTATGTAAACTGAGTAGCCTAAAGTGTATCTGGGAACAGTTGGGTTTTTTCCCAAAAGTTATTAAAAATTATACCTTACCTTTTTTTTTTTTTTTTTTAAACAAGGTGTGGCTATCTAATGGTCATCCCGAAATAGTCCAGTTACATTGTGGATCCCTTGCCTCAAAACTGCGCTTGATAGCTGAACTCCTTGGAGGACAGCTCTTGCTTTCTTTTTTACTTGGAAAATATCTTGCATAGTTCAGGTGGTAGCTGAGACAAATAGCAATAAATACTGTTAATAATCTGGAACAAGGCCTTTAGCAGCAGAACATTTTTTTTTTTGCCAGCAAAAGCATATTTTATGTGACATAATTTAGATCAGCCAAGACTAAATAAGACTTTGGAGAATTCTAGATGGCCAGAGTAAACTATCTGCACAACATTCATGACAGATGAAATTCACTGCAGATAAACTCAAGGTGACACACGCTGGAAAGGACAATTCAACTGCTCATACGCATAGCTGAGTTATAAATTAACTGTAATCATTCAAGAAAAAGATCTTGCTGTCACTGTAGACAACTCCATGAAAACATCTGCTCAGTGCACAGCAGTGGTCAAGAAGCAAACAAAATGTCAAGGTGTATTAAGACAGGTTTAGGGTTTAAGGCTGGAAGTATTATAATGCCATGTCCTAAGTCAATTATGTGCAATCACCTTGAACATTGTGACCAATTGTGGTCACCCCCCTTCAGAACTAATTTATTGGAAAGAGAAAGGATTCAGAAAAAAAGATGTGAGGGTAACATTAAAATAAACAACACAAACATATGAATTGAAAAGCTCATTTTCCCCTCTCCTGCAGCACACATTGTGGTGTTAGCCGCTCTCTAAAAGACGAATAGATAGAAGTAAATATTTGAGAATATTTTTATAATTAATGTGTGCAACCTATTTCTACAAAAACTCAGTTCAAGAGCTTAACCACTTTCAAAAATAACTGTCGATACCATTCAAACTTAGAGGAAGGTATCAGTAGGAAGGGAGATAACCAACCAAAAGGGTGCCAGCCAAATGGCAGATAAGGACATTCGGAGGCAGCATCCCCTCTGGCCAGGTTACTGAATATATTTCATATTCATTACAGACCTCTCCGGGTTTTGCACCGTGGGTTCTCCAACCTGCCTACAATAGCCTAGAGAATTTCATGCCATTTGCAATGGCTGTAACACATGTACAGATGTATCACACCTAGCACACATAGAGGTACATCACTGGCAAAACATGCTAACAAAATTAGCTATTATGCATTGTTACTATATTCCATTGCTTTTAAGTGTGGGTTTCTTTTTTTTTAATATTGCCAGATTGCTTCATTGTGCAATGTTACGGTTTTGTGCTGGATTACTTTAGAACAACCTACCTGAATCAATGACTGGTGATTTAGCATTACTCTGTACAAACTTCTTGTGAAAGAACGCATCATGCCAAAATGTTAAAAATAAAGATGTCAAAATAAATGTTAAAATACAGCAAACTCAGAAAATAGAGGGAAAAGTAAAATTTAGACCAAAAGACTTGATAAATGAGCCTAAAGTTCATATCCTTCACCAAGCAAAAAGTATAAGAAAAAGTTCAGTGAAGGAAAAGAAATATTAGCCAAATAGAGCTTTGGGAATTATTTCCCAACTAAAACATTTTAAGGATCTGAAGCACAAAAATCTATTTTATGCTTCTCTATGCAGTTGATCATGCATTCCTTCAGGCAGGCAAATCCTATTGACTAAACAAGATTTATGTGCAGAGAGCAACAATGGGATCAAAACTGAGGTACCAGCCAGTTAATATCAGAGCAGGGCAGGAAGCAGTTTTTCTGTCTTTGCATGTGATTTGAAGAATGGCACCTGTGTGTATAGAGACGAACTTCAAAGCAACATTAACTGTAAAAAATGAGAGAGAGAGAGAAAGAAAGAGGAAGGAAGGAAGGAAGGAAGGAAGGAAGGAAGGAAGGAAGGAAGGAAGGAAGGAAGGAAGGAAGG
>JAVKLA010000053.1:43938619-43983975 GCA_034782735.1 Sagittarius serpentarius | reverse complement strand
AAGGAAGGAAGGAAGGAAGGAAGGAAGGAAGGAAGGAAGTAAGGAAGGAAGGAAGGAAGGAAGGAAGGAAGGAAGGAGGGAGGGAGAGAGACAGACTTATCTCCCTGGTAAGTCTGCTAGTTAGAAGACTGGAAAGGAACAGACTGTAAGATAAGTCCTAATATGTTCTAAGAAACATTCACTCAATTGTATGTAAAGTAAAATCCAAAAGATTTCCAAAAGATTACATGATATCAACACCTGAGTGGTTCAGACACTGTCTGAAGGGGAGATAGCTGGAGCTCAGGTTCCTCTTGAACCCTCTTTACAAACTGGTACAAACAAAAAACGCAGACAGAGGAAACCAAGTGGTGCTGCATGTTGCTACTATATAGCACCTAAACCACACCAGTTCACCTACTTGTATTATGAATACAAGATGCAGCACCTGGTATCTCTTTTCCACTGAATTAACGGCTCTTTGGAATAGCTGACGGTGCCTCTGTGCCCCGTATTCCCATTCTTCTTCAGTTTGACAAATTCTGCCTGCACCCAAATGTCTTTCCTGAGAAAACTGGTATCTAGTTTGCTTCAATAAAAAGAAGAAAAGTTTTGATGAAACTGCATTTTATCAAAGAAAGGCTATTTCTTAGAAATGTCCCAAACAGCCCTGGGTAATACTTTGTTTTCTTTCTTTAGGGAGACCTATCTTGCCTTAAAAATGTACACACTATAGAAATACACTGCTAGCCAGTTCTTCTGTCAGACACATAATCTCTCCATGTCCACATGGTAGCTATTCCTGTACATATAGCTAAGTAGTAGAGTTACATTTTTGTGCATTCCATGGTTATGAGACCACATCCCTGCAAAAAGGGACTGCTGTCACCAATATAATCTATTTTGTACTAAGTATGTAGTGTTAAAAATGAAAGCTACTCTGCAACCGTACTTAAAGTAAGACGGAAATAAATTTATAAAGGCTACTGTGTAAGAATTTGATTTTAGCCCATAGGATGTTTGATTATTTACTTTAATTATTGTAGTGTTCATTTCCTATTTTTCCAGTAGCATCTCGAAGCTGTAAGCTGGGTCAACAGTCTCTTCAGTTAAATATTGTTTGTACAGGTAGGTCCCTCTAGAAGTATTGCAAGCATTGACGTTACTGTGGTTAATGCAGTGCCATTTATCAGCTAGACTACACACACTGGTCTTTTGCATGCTCTTAACCCATTGCAAATACAAGGTAAAACAAGTTAACTGAAAACATCTTAATTTAAATGAACATATTTTATTTCATACATGCAACAGACACAGAGCCTGAATATGGGTACACACTGTCCCTGAAGAGCTGAATGGACAAAGCCTTGAGCAATCTGCTTGGGTCTCTCAGCTGACCTTGCTCTGAGCAGCAGGCTGGGTTAGAGATCTCCTGCGGTCTTCGCCAACCAGGGTGATTTTACAGGCAGTGACTGTTGCTGAGAGAACGGTCTGTAACTCATTGGCAAAACAGCTACAGGTGGTTGTTTACCCAATACCTTGACTTCTATTTGGGGGGTTAATTTTATTCTGCATTACCAAAACCTGATACAAATTGACTGTCTCAAGAATGAAAGTTTGCCCAGACACTTCAAGACGTTGACTAATTCAACTAAACTTTGTTGCATCACAGTCAAAGCACTGCTTTCCAAGACGCTTAGTAAGATACGGTTTACCCTATGTCATTGTGTTTGGTGCTCACTTGTTAACATACAGTGTAAAGAACACAGAATTTTGCAGTTGGTGGTATCTAAAAAGGGAAAAAAAATTAGTTTTTCCGATTTTTTTCCTTCCATCCATCGTTTGTTTCATCTCTCACCTCAAGGTCAGTGTGAAGAGTGGAGCAGTCACCATGAGGGCATCCTGCACCCCAAGCCAGCAGCAGCTGTTGACAGCGGTGGTTACCACGTCACTACATACCGTGAGTTCCTAAGAGGACATAAACAATGTATTGAAGAGCACCATTAAACAGGAAGTAGAGGTTTTTCTCTCTAAGGACAAAGTTGGATGGCTGGAAAACGGGTCTCCTCCTACTGTTTTGATAATGTATGAGCCAAAGAACATATGGACTATACTTTATTAACCTTTGCACCCTTTTTTTCTCCTCCTGATCTCTAGTATCCTGGAGATGTTTCTCTTCCCTCTGGCTTATTAGTGTGACAAAACAGACAACTGCCATTAGTTACGCGCATAGCACCTCTTAATGCTGGCTTAGTGGGATTCATTTTCCATTGCCTTTTGCCATACAAAGGGGAGAGGGAGGAAAGAAGGAAGGGAATAAAGGAGGCTGCTAATCAGTTTATAGCTTGAGCTTTCTTGATTGCAATTACTTTTTTTTTTCTAAATTATTATGAATCATGAATATTACTGTAAGTACTTAAATAAATGAAACAGTAAGTTTGAATGATATCCATATGTATTGTCCTATCTTGCTATGGTGTTTGTGGGTGGAGACAATGATTTACTTTTATTCACTAATCACTCTGCAATAGTCCTACTAGCTTGTTGAGTAACCGACAAAATTTTTAGGAGTAAGCAAGCTCCTCAAACTCCTAAATATATCCCTTTCTATCGGTGGGCATAACTTACTTCCTGATCAAGTAATCAAGATAAACCATATTGGTTTCGAGAACAACTTTCACACCTTTGGCTTTAATTTCAAATTGACAAACTTATTCTTTCAGTCATCCATTTGTAAATGCCTTAGTTCTTGCTCTTAGGATGTAACATCCACCAAGCTGCCACACAGCTATTACAAACTGGATGAGAGAAGCTTTCCATGCAATATCTGCTCCATGAGGCATTCAGACTTGGCTTAAGCACTGCATAATCAACAAGGAATTATGCTGCACTGTCTGTCTTGGTTCAACTTGAAAGCCATGCTCCCATTCCCTTC
The DNA here is from genome assembly GCA_034782735.1 of Sagittarius serpentarius. NCBI lineage: Eukaryota > Metazoa > Chordata > Aves > Accipitriformes > Sagittariidae > Sagittarius > Sagittarius serpentarius. The sequence continues at coordinate 43,981,061 of JAVKLA010000053.1, read as the reverse complement.
TGAATCCACTTGCATCTCCTGTATGTTGAAAGTCTATTTGGAAAATGCTATATGGATCTTGCTGTAGAATCCAGTCACAGAGGCAAAAACAATGTTTGGAGGACAAACTCAATGTGTTTTAACTGTCCCTGACAAAGACTGGTTTAACCACTTTTTAAAGTATATAGTAATGAAGAATTCATATTCTTCCTTGCTCTGATACCAAACTATCTTTAGTAAGAAGATTTTTCTACTTCTAGACTTATATTCTGGAGGAGAACACAGCAGATTATCCATAGCCTATCTGTGTAGGATGTAGCACCATCCTTGTATGGCATATTTCTAAAATTTAAAAAAATCCTTTTTTCTTCCTCCCTAGATTTCCTTATGAATCAGCCTTTTTTTGCAAGCTGAATCAAGCCTCCAGGCTTTGAAGGTTCCCAGCCTCTAGCATTAGGAGTATAAATGAGTGATCCTGTGGAATCACTCTCAGATTGCCATTATATTTCCCTCTGTTCCCCCCTTGACCGTCCCGTGATGCAGACAGAGCAAAATTTCTGTTTGTCCCAAAATCATTTTCACTGACCCACTAAATCTGATCACATGCAACGGAGACATGGCCACAACAGGATATAATCCACTAGCAAAGTGATTTTTTTGAAAAGAGAGCTTTCCAAAATGTTTGTGAGAGCAGTCCCATTGAGACTATCCTGGCACGCTTACAGTATCTGGGAAGCTTTTGTTTTCTGCCCACAATGTGATAAAGATCAGTGCATCCACCTGAACGTTCTTGAACAAAACTGAGTTACAGATATCTCAGCAACAAACTGGTCAGCCTTTTATTTGCATAAATGTTCAAAAAACATTTCTCCTATTTGTCCCACTCTGTTGCAGAATGCTACGATTAATTATGCTCATATCAAAGTGCTCTAATGAAACTGCTTTAGAAATAAATGCATACGGTCATTGGCTTCATTTATTCTGTGTATTTCTTGAAGCCATTTTTCAAGGGCAAAAATCTGATTTGTTACCTTGTAGTTCTGAAATGGGGCATATGTTTATATGTATTTTCAGAGCAGTATTAAGCTGACATTTTTTGAGCCTGTTCTAGACGGAAAAAGATGGAGAAAAACGGGAGCATTTGCCACTTGGAAGACAGAACATGATCAAGCAAAAGCAGTTTAGTATTTATTATACTGCAATCTGATATAATAATGTCCCACTGCTGACCTGGTGAACCTGCCACAGAACTGCAGCTAATACAATATTATTTTCTTTCAGGATAAGAAATGTTAAACAAATGGACACACTGATAGCCAGCACAATTGTACCAACCACTTGAGCATGGCAAATGGGCAAAGTAATTATGCTACACATGCTGCACAGAAGAAAAAAGATTACACATACAAAAAAAAAAAAAAAAACCAACATGCCCTTTGAAAATCATTTGGGAGCTATTCCACAAGTATCAAAACAAAATTAAACTTGCTGAGATTAAATCTGAGTACCCTAAAACACAGAGCATCTTTGACAAAAATGAACCAATGGACCATGAAACTCTCGCTTAGGGATAGGATATTTAACAGAAGTCTCCCACAGTCCTTAAAACTCTGGAAATCTCTGGTTCTCACCTGTGAGGTTTGCGTCGGAGCTGAAGCAAGACCACATTAGAGTTGTTACATACACCAGTGGGGCTAGAGGAGATGTTGAACAGTTGATACAGCGGTGGAGGTGCCCGAGCTTGGGTGTCCATGCTCCGACTGTTGCTATTCAGCAGCACCAAGGATCCCAGAGCTCAGCTTCTGCCTGTTCCACACCCTGTTTTCTAGCATTTGACACCTTTTTGGTCTTGCAAGTCACCTCAGTCTTGTGCAAGTGGAGGGAAGGGAGGACCAGAGAGAGACGAGTGTGCCCACTGATCCAGTTATTCGGCGGCAGCACTAAGCTTAATGCGTTACTTGTCTGTTCGTATTCAAAGCTCCTTCATGAATGATGAGCTAGTCCACAGTGTCTGTAGTATTTCTGCTACGTTTTAAATGTGGGTTTGGGTCTCTCTAAGAACTATTCCGTTGGTCCTTTCGCTGTCTTCTCCCTATTCTGACATCTCAGACAAGGTCAGTCTTAGGGAGTCAGTACTGTTCATCTAGCTCGGTGCCTCAGTTTGCACAGACTTGTAAGGAGACAGAGCAAACCTGATGCTTCGAAGGATTACTCCCTGTATAAATGCCTGAGCTAGATGCGTATGCCAAGTCCTTGCATTAAGAATGTACAAATATTTAACCTGTCCTTGCATAAAAGGAGTCTAGCGAAATAGCTCCCCCCTCTTTGAAAGATATGATTGGAGTTCACAGCTGTCTTTAAAAACTGCGCTGCCGCCCTACTCACCTTTCACTTTGTTTAGTCGTGGCTGAAGAACTCGACATGAAAGTGAAAGACTTAGTTCCCTGCCCCTTTCATTCAGAAAGGGTTTCAGCCCACATCTTTTTCAACTTTGGGCTGTTCTGGGTATTTTGTACTTCACTTCTTAATGCTACTACTCGATACAGGCGTACAGGAGAAAAAAGGGCATAAATGTGTCTCTCTCTAGCCTGGTGCTTAATTTGACATGGGAAGGTCTGGTTTGCAGTTGCTTCCTGGGACAGTTTCTGTAATTTAACAGTCATCGTATAACATGCTTAAACTGTCCAGATAGGATGGAGAGAATGCAGAATTGTCTTTTTCTCTGATCTATCATCAAAAATTTGCAGTCACCTCTTTTTTACGCGATTATCTTTCCTGGCCCCCTGATTTCTGCATTCTTGGCTGCAAAGAGTAGCAGCTTCAAAATAGCATGATGGCAAGTACCTCACCTGTAATATTCCTGCATGACCCCATATATGATCCATATACGTCGGCCGTTGATTATTGTCGTCTTCTGCAAAATGGAACAGAGGAGAATGAACGCTGTCAGGCTGAGGATGGATTTTAGCTCAGAACCCGCACCTCTTGGATGAATGCACTAAGTTACTACATTTTAAGGCAAAGATCACAATCATGTCTATCCTTGGGTATCCTATGAAGGTGTTTGTTTAGTTGAGGGTCCTTAACATTCCTTGACTCTATTCCAGCTTAAGTCAGATGTTAAAATTCTTGTTACAGGACAGGTGGACCTGTATGAGGACATGCATGCTTGAGATTCTTTTAGGTAGAGTTAAAAACAGAGCCGGGGATTGTATGGATCATAATTTGTGAGCTATATTCGTTAATTTTACACAAATTATTCTCTGAGTTTCTGTCCTTTATTGGAATCCGCCCTCCATCGTCTACATCAGCAGTGATCATCACCAGGGTATCCCGGCTCTTGTGCCAGTCGCTGCATATTGGATGTGGGTTTTGTCAAAAGGCAGTAGTGACCCATTAATTGAAATGCCTTAAGTAGGAAGGATTTCAATGATCTTCCTGGGGTGTATCTGTGATTTTTTTCTTCTGTGCATATCTGTGCATATTTAAGACTAGCAGTTTTTCTTTTTTTCTGCAAGTCACATCAAGCTCCATCTAATGCTTCTGACTTTAAATACCTGTAAGACAGAGTATTCTCTTTTGCCTTTTATATTCTGTCAGCTACTTTAGGGGGTTTATTATTTCTTCTTGAATACACTTGTTCTCCCACCGTGTATACCTCAGGACTATTACAAATTAGTAATTCAGAACTTTTGGATTTATTTGGGTAATCTTAATATCGTATAAGCATCAGATTTTGCCTCATCTCAGTTTCTCCCACTCCTGCATTACATAACCTGGCAGCTCAGGCTTCTGATTAGGCTTTGCAATTCCAAAAATGTGTCTGAACTTGTATGTTACGATTGTTTGACATATCTAAGTGTAACAGGTAAAACCACGGGAAATTATTTTCCTGAAAATTTAAATGGTTTCCGTTTTGTTGTGTGGAATAAACACATAATTTTTTTTTCTTCTCACATACTTATTTGTTTGTAGTGCCATGTATTTTGATGTAATAAATTAGCCTTTTATTTGCACTGAAAATATTTGCACTAAAAAGTAGGCCACATTGCAAAAGTCAACAATTTCAAAGGGCATTTTTTGTCTCAGAAGAGTCTTTTTTAAACCAAGCATTCTTCAACAAAGATGATATAGCCACAAGGAAATATAAAAGAATACAAACCAAGTCTGGTTTAAAGCTTTTGGAATATCTGAGCTTCTCTTGCATTAAAATTCTGAAACATCACTTTTTGGAAGGGAGAGTCAGCCCGTTCTCTTTTCTTTTTTTTCCCTGTATGCTTTATTTCTTTTGGGTTTGGTCTTACTTTTCAGAGAGGGCTCATCATGCTGGGCAGCTGCAGATAACAAGCTGATGGGCACTGGGCAGGCTCAGGGGAACCTGAGAAAAGAGGCAGTTCTTGAAGTGTGTGAGGCTTTGACCTGGCTTTTTTAATTTATTTTTTTTGTGGGAAGAGCTTTCAGATGAAAAACCTAGCAATAATCCAGGCACATGTAGCTGTGTCCCTCTGGAAACTGGGAACTGCTGATTGCTACAAATCTGTTTAAGGCTGGAAAATCTGCAGCTGGCAGGGACAGCACTGCGGCTGACAGTGCTGCCCCTGAGGCTTTCCATCTCCTGACGGAACGGGGCAGAATTTGAGTGAGCATGTGCAGGTGTCATTCAGCCCCTTTTCCTCACAGGGCGTAGTGCTTTCTTCTGGAAATCAATTCCCTAAAATCAGCCACAAAAACATATGCAGTGACAGGAATGAGGCAGCTAAATCTGGCCTGAAGAGAAGTGACAAAAATTACATATTGTACCTGAAGGAAGCTTGACACAATGTAAAGACAAACAGCAAATAAATCAATGTAAACCCAAATTCATTTGCACAACTACACAAAACCCCATTTTTCATGATGTGAAGCATTGTTTCCCATTCTCGACCTCTCCAAACACACAAAGGTTAAGCAGGGTGGTGGTTCTGATGGAGATGAACAGCTTACAGCTGCTGGTGGGCGACTTGCAGCCGAGCTCGCCCGTAGGCTCCCAAGAGGAGGGGACGTACGGCTAAACTGAAGAGATTAAGGCAAGAAAATGAGGTTGACCACAGGATGCTAATGTGAGGTGCTGCCATCACAAGTGCTTGAGACAGTGCATGTTTCTGAGGCTGTCATTCCTCGTGACTTTGGTGAGAAAAAGCACTTTGTTTAAATTACTGCACTTGCTCTGAGTGCAGAATGCTTTGAGTTTAAATGAATCAAAGGCAAAGAATATCGCTTATCCTAGATGTGGAAATATCAGTCCTTCCGGGAGATGAAAAAGTACTAATGCTTAATGACTCTGTGCACTTCCAGTAATTACTAAAGAATAAAGTCTGATATCAGTGGCATAGGAAAGTTAGGTTATGTAAAAATTGCATTAAATGAAAGCGGTTTTGGGAGGAGAAGGATGTGCATTCATGGCTTCTTTTTCATTTGAAAAGTTTTACTACTGGTAATGAAAATATGCTGTCTCTCCTTTAAATTAAATGTGCCATTTCCCTAGAAATACTTCAGAAAAACACTTTCCTAAGTTAAAATCAGGGAGCTTGGACTCTGGATTCTTTTTCCTGATTTATCATAACATCACTTCTATGTTTCCTTGATCGAATCATTAAATCTGTAAAAATCTAGGGAAAAAAAAAAAACCACCCTCTTGGTTCTGGATGCCATGAAACACTGAGAAGGCTGCCAGTTTCCATAGGTACTCAATGCCAACAAATTTGGTTGAAATCAGTGAAGTCTGCAGATATTCACAACGCAGTAAAGGCAATGGGTGCCCAAAAATTGAGGCAGTTATAATTACTGGGGACATGTGAAAATGGATTCCCACGCGTCCAATGCAACCTTGAGTAGAAGTACAAAGGGGAAAGGACTGAATCAGAAAAGCTACCCCAACAGGTGCTGACAATTTCACCTGATGAATTCATTATCCCCCCAAAATATCAGCAATATTGTATTTGTTTTTTTCATTACTCCAAATATTTGGCACTCTTGTAAGCACCTTTTGAGCACTAATTAATTCTCTTTGCATCCCCCTGATCTGAGGATCACCTCCATCTTCTGTGTGGAGAATCAAGGTTTTTAAAGGTGAGACCACCAACCAGAAATAGCAGATTTGGGCTGCCTGACATCTCTTGCTTTCCTCATGGGACTGGAACAATAGGTTAGCATCAGACGGGGATTCCTTGCTGCTTCTTTATTTGTGCTTCTGTGGGCTTTTTCTGTCTTTCTATCAGTCAGCAGTGTTCAGGCATAAATTCCTTGCTCTGCCATTGCCAAGAGAGAAGCCTCTCAACACTTTGAGGTGTGAAAACGGTGAGTGCTGTTTATTTGAGTGCGTGGCAGGGTGCCAGGCAGGTGGGTGGGCTGGAGGCAGGAGCTGCCTAACACACGGGATAAGATGTCTTGGGAGGAAAAACTGAGTCTTTCCTGTGCCAGGCTGAGCCTCTCGTTTAAAGACAAAATTAAAAACAATCCTCCCCAACCCCCAACTCAGGCAGATGTGTAAATAAATTGAGAAATTTTTCACTACTCTTTGTTGCAAGAAAGAGAAATCCTGTAGCAGGCTGGAGTTTCATTCTTTCTTCAAATTCCTCTGGCATTTAGATCTTTTCATTCCCTTAAGACACCAGGGATTCTTTTTGAAGATACACATGACAGACATTAGACAGTTTATTACTTTCCCTTCATTTTTACTTCGCAATAAGCAGTAGCAGAAGAACTTCAGAATGCCATAAAATCTCAGTGTTTTGAAATTTTTTTTAAAATGTAATATACGAAAAAAAGGGAAGAAAAAAAAGGCAGGAAGCAGGTCCCCTGAGTGATTTAAAAATCAGAAATGTCAAAGAGTGAGAGCGGGATATTGCACACCCCAAGGTCACACAACGGCTCGAGAGCAACAGCGGTGAAGGAATGTGGAAATCCTCGTTCGCTGCCCTAGAGAGAGGACCCCCGTCCTTCCTGGGCAGCATCGCTGGAAAGCGGCTGGGGAAGGAAAGCGTCTCTCCCCGCCTGTTTCCTTGGAGGTGGAGAGCAATGTCTGTAGCAGCAAGCGTGATGGGAAGTTGCCTTCTTGCAAATGGAGCCAGGTATCATCTGGCCTTCAGCTGGGCTGGATCCATGTGAGCACAAACTCTGCAGTGTACAAAAGGAGGTCCTCTCAAGTGAGTATCTAGGACATGGTGATAGGAGGTGAGGTTATTTCAGAGCAGGATGTAGAAAATCCAAAGAAGTTAAAGCTAAATCTTCCCCCAAAGACTGTGCTTTCAAGTTGCTAGGCGTAAGGTACATTGAATATGCAGGAGGCTGGAAAAGGAAGGAGTTGGCCAAGTTATGTAGTTCAATTGGAAGTTCTCACTCTAACTACTGACCTGGATCAAACCTGCCGCCAACTTGCTCGTACAGAGGTCAGCTGCTGGTTCTAGTACTGGCCTGGGACACATTCTCATGTTCATTGCATACATTTTCCAGTGGAAAACTTATCAGAGAAATCAGAGAATAATATATTCTTGTACAGATTTTTTACAGAGAGAGAGAGATATATAGCTATACATCAGAGCTAAAAAGATTTATTTTTATGCACCTCCATATAGTTTGGTGGCTTTTGGCATTTTGTGCAAGTCTCTGTGTTTGTTATAGGGTATTTTGCGGAGGAGTTTGTGTCTTGTGATGTGCGGGAGTGACAGGAAGGGATGTGAGACACTGCCGGGCTTACGAATCTGTTGCCAGACCGCCCGCGCTGGGGGGACTGGACTCCGAGCACAGAGAGTCTCTTCCACGACTACTTTCTGAAGAGCTCTTCTCATTAACTCCAGTGTGCTGTGGCCATACACTCTGAAAATAGGCAGCTTTTATAAAGCCTTAGCTGACAGATTCTGTTGTGTGTCGGTATCACATTGCATTAAGTTATCTCAGATTTATGGCTCAACCTGAGAGTTCAGCTATGCACAGCAACAATCTTTTTTACCGGCAACATCTTTTAGCTCCTCTGTTCATTTTTTTTTTCCTTTATTTTCTATTAATTTTCATTTACAAGAACAGATGTTTGTGTAGACTGCAGTCACTATTCTGGCTGGCTGGTCTACACCTAACTCTTCTGTGGTGTGAAATAATCACGCTTTGAAATGCTGGAAGGCTCCAGCTTCTCCATCCTCCCACTGCCTCCACAACTCCACTTCCTTCGGTCACCTCAGCTGTAACAGCAACACTGTTCTAGCATCTTTGCCTTGAAGTCAAACTCATTACTCATACTTGCAGGCAGTCATAATAGTTCCGAAGAATCACTGTTGTAGATAAAAGGGCAAATAAATTTATGACAGCCAATTAAAGGACAATTAATATTTAAATGGAGATGTGAATTCTAAACATGAATAGTGGTTTTTCTAGAAAGAATGCTGGCATTTGACAGTGGAGTCTGTGGCTAAGGATTAAGTAACACAGTGCACCAAAGGAGTGGTGTCACTCCACCAAAGTTAAGGAAATATCACAGTGGAGTCTGGCCCAATTTGCTCAGCTTTCAAATGAATTGCGGAGATTTTAAGAGAATACATTAGATGTGAAAAACAAGTAACATATTTATGGAGTGTTTTTAGTTTCGTGGCAGGCTCTGTCTCCAACAGAGATGTCTCTGTGGAACCTCTGTTGGATTAAGGTTTGGCATAGACTTGCAAAAGGGTCATAAATGAAACAAAGAAAGAAGGAGAGGCAAAAAAGAACCTGCAATATAGTTATACTTTCCTTCCTCAAGCGTTTAACTTAGGAAGGCAGATCTACATCCAAGACAGAGAGTTGCATGTGGGGTTTTGGCTATCACAGGAGTATGGAGGAAGGAGACACACTGCGGGTTATAAAGCACAGACTCCCGGACCCAAAGCTCGAGTTGCCCAGAAGAGAAATGCAGATACATCTGTGAATATGGTTGAGTCTCCCTGGACACCAAGGGGCATAGAAGGCATGAATAAGAGGTGTGGGCAACGTCCTTTTCCTGAACTTTTCTTGCGGTAGGGCAACATCTACCAGTGACGTATTTTTGGTTGTTTACTCTTCCCCAAATCTTCACATTTCATATGTTCTGCTGTTATTTTATTATTACTCTCTGTTTATCTGCCCCCTGTTTATTTTTTAAGAGCTTCCCCTTTAAAATTTTAAAATAACTATTTCCCCACATGCAACCAGTATGAAAGCATAGTCTCCTACCTCTACCCATGTGGTTAGGAAGCCCATATTTAAAATGCTTTCTCTCTCCCTACCTCCTTCCTGTACAAAATCAACCCAAACAAACAAAGGAGGCTTTCTTGGAAAGTTGGCAACTGCTTTCAGAGCTCCCACTGTCATTTCTTCTTTAAGATCTTCCAAGTTGTTTGTTTAAATGTTCATGTCTTTAGGCCTTTCTTCCTGATTTTATTGCTGGAAACCATGAGAGCTGCTATTTGTTCCAGAAAGCAGATTTATTATTTCTTTTTTACCCCAACTATGACTTTCCTTCAATTTAAAGTAAAAAACCCAATTTACTCTTCCAATATGCACTTTAACTCCGGCGACTTAGAGCCCCAAGCTGTGAAAACCTTTGGTGGGTTGTTGCAACTGAAAAACAAGAGCGGAAGGCACTCTATAAAATTTAGGTGATGCGTGCCACAGACAGCTGCAATCTCATCAGTTCCAGTGCATGGCCTGATGATGGGAGTCAATATGCCATAACAAAATGTTAAAAAAAAGGGATCGATATGCGTTTTGCATTACATGATATTAAATCTTGTCAGAATGGAGCTGGGTGGGAATCTGCAGATAATAACAGTTATGCAGTGGGTACCTGGAATTTTAATGAGGGTTTCTCAAGCTCAGAGGCACATCCCATGAAGGCACAAGGGCTGTAGCTGTTAGTGAGCCTTGCCGGGGAGTGCGTGAGCGGTTTGCCCTGCTGCTGACTCTGCCTGAAAAAAGATGTGCCACTGGGCCAGCAGAAGCCCAAAGTGATACACAGGGTTAGCAGGGAGCAGAGTGCGCACAGAAAGGGGAAGAGAAAAGGGGCATCTTCACACACACACATATACTTGTAATTATTTGTCCAAATGAAAACTTTCCCAAGGAATGCATTTACTTTAGTGAAAAAATCATCCCACTCAAAGGCAATTTTTCTTACTATGCCCCAAGAAAACGCCCAATACAGGGTAATAACAGAATAACCTAGGAGGCTCTGAGAAAGTGAGTGCCCAGGATCACTTCTTTCTCTTCCATTTAAGCAGACGAGGAACTTGAATCCAGTCATCCCGCACGACAGACGAGGGCTCTAGACACCAGACTGTCAGTGTATTCTAGGGAAGGCAAGGGGTTGTTTTGCAAATGTGTTTTCAGTTACATATACAAAACTTCAGTTCTGTTCTGCATCAGACTGGAAAATATATTTTGAAACCTGAATTTTCCACTAAACACAATCCTGGACTTCTTGCTGTTCTACTTCAGAGATCAGCATCTAAAATTGTGCAATGGTCTTTTGATTACCTACAGAGTCCTGGTTCATCTATGTATGTAAAAAGGTAATTCAGGTCATTCAGTTGTAAATAGAAAGATGATTTCTGACAGGCACTGAATTGCATGTGGGAATTTATTTATTTTCTACATGGAATGAAATTCTTCATGCTAACCATTCCCGCCTAAAACACAATCACAGCTAGTGGCAGCTGAGCATTCACCACACTGTTCTTTTGAGATACATAACCATCACAACACAGAGGAATACAAAGAAGAACTAGTGATAAGAAAACCTTGCTAAAAATGAGTTCTGTGCTGATTGCATTTAAAGATTTCCAAATTCAAAGTTAAAGTGTTAAAAAAGCTCACAATGAAAGAAATTCTGCTTTTAATGAAAGCTGAGTTGTGCACAACCACTTTGACAAGAATAAGCGTAAGGCCAATAATCTGAAATGTTTAAGGGTCCCTATGCGTATGTAGTACTGCAGATTGCGATATCAAAGTGTTGGAAGTTAGAGTGGCTTCTTACATTCCTCATGATTTTTCTTTTCCTTTTGAAGAATTATTTTAAGATAAAAACTCACCTTAAAGCAACAAGCCCATTTTTTCCAGCTGTGGGCTCTGGGGCAGCCTTGGTACTGTTATACTTTTGCAAGGTATCAGCAATGCTGCGAGTGTCTTCCACGGCAAGAGGGGATCAATAGGAGAGTGAAATAGATAGAATATGTGGATGGTCAAATTAGGCACCTTCGCAGGGGTGACTCAGGGAGTCATCCTGGTTTGCTAACATTTTATCCCCACATTGCACAATGGTAAATGAGTATATATTTCAAGAAAATAAGGAGTGTGGGCCAGTGTATCTGCAAGTGTATGTGTGCAGGTGTGTTTGTGGATTTTTCTTCCATTATTTTGCATGCCCTGATTTTCCCATGGGAGAATTTTTGTGTTATGATGAGTCACCTGTGCAGATCAGGATTTCTTCCTGTAACAGGCTATTTTCGGCAGTCTTGTGTTTCCCATTCTGTCTTCTAAATTCTTCTATCTCATGTCACTGGCTCCTAGGGAAATGCTACAAATTCCCTGGACATTAACTGATACTGCTGTTTAAGCACCTGGGAATAAAATGCCTTTTGATCAGTTAAGAACATAGGTGGCTGATTTGCTGTGGCTCTGTGGTTTGTCATCTCAGGATTCAGGAATCTGATAATAGGTGGAAGTCCCGTCTCCCTCTCACATAGTGTTAACAGAGCTTACCACCAGAAGAGCAGATATGACACTTGCAAAATTATGTCTCCTCTGAAGTCATCAGGAATCTCGTAACTTAAGACCAGAGCTTCATTTTCTGGAATCATTCTGAGAAAGTACTTTGAAGTCAAGCTGGAAAGACAGGAATGCAACCAAACTACAAGCAAAATGGGTAAGAAAAAATGGGAAAGGGTATTGCTTCTCCCTTGTGTGTCTTTTGCAGTTGTTACCTTGAAAGGAGTACAGAGGAGAAAATTGGAAGGATGATGTCCTCCTTTCCAAGAGGGTTGTGAGGGCTATCTACAAAGCTATAGTCCGAGCTGAAGCTCGTCTCCTCTCTCACTTGCTTCTACAAATACGTGGACACACTTGCATCACGCTCATTTACAAGAAGAGACCCTAAAGGTTTGTAAGTAAGTGCTACCATTATGTTTATTGTAACACAAACCACTAGACTAGAACAAGAGAACTCTATACATAGGGAAATCTTGAATTTGCTGTGGGAGGCAGATGACACTGAGACTGTAAAATTGCTTGCTCCTTATGTCCTTGCAGGATAGGGTTTTGTTTTTTTTTTTTTGCCAGTACTTTTGCCAGTACTGATTTCCAGCTTTGCTTTTTTTACCCACTTTGAAAAACTGTCCTCTTGGGAGTCTTCCTTCTCCCATGACCTGCAAAGGTTAATTTTGGGTCCATTCCAAAAAGATCTTCAGACTTGCCAGAGGTCTTTCAGTCTGCCCATAAACCACAGTTTAGTCTTTCCCTGTCACAGCTCCATCCTATTTACTCAGCCTGTCCATGTTCAGCTGCCATCAGGAAAGGAACAGCAGCCCTGTTCTCCACTGCCCACCCTCTCAGTGCTTAAACAGACGGTAAAATGTACAGGTACTAATAGAGCTAATTGTACACGGACAAGTCAAACATCTTTACCCTCTGTCACAGATGTAGGTAGCTGGACACGAGGCAGTAGGAACATGGGCAAAGATGTGAAAAAAATACAAGAAAGTGATTCAGTCCAACTCATGACTCCAGACTCATCAGGATCTTCCCTATAAATAACTATGATGTTGTTTTCATTTCTTTTTCTGGAGTTTGACTGTACTCCCACAGGCCCGTATGTGTATTTCCCACAGTGTCTCAGTGGAAAAAAGTCTGATTTTAATGTGAAGAAAACTGGCGTATGCCAGCAGCCGCAGTTGCAATCAGTTCAAGCTACCCAGTAAGGAGACAGTGATGTCCCCTTCCTTGCAAGAAACAGGACTCAGGCATTCGCATCAAGATGAGGAGTGATACCTGGGTAGGGACTGAATGGGGTGAGGAAGAGAAGGATCTGCGTCTTCTCATTTCCTTTTGTCTATGCAATTTCACTAGGAAAAAAAAAATATTCAACTTCTGTTTGTTTGCCTTGCCTGCACCAAAACCACTAGTGGGTAAGGGTCTGTTTTCTATCTCATATTTGCTGTTATAAAATTTAGAAATGAGTCTGCTATTTCTGCATTCTCTCCCTCTGCATTTTGATCCCTGAATCTGAGGAAATTAGGACCACACAGTTGAAAATACCAGCAAATGCAGCTGATTTTTCTTCCTTTAAAAGTTATCTTAAGCCTCATAACATGCCATATGCAGTAAGCAAATAGAGTTTCAACAGAGTCTGTCTGAGGCAACCATCCAATACCATCCTATAAGTAGATCCCTACCCAAAACGTAAATAAAACTGCATTAAGTCTGGGGAGAAGGAAGAAGAGCTTAAGTTAAGATGGATTTTAAAGCTGTTTCTTCTCTGAAGTGGTTTTATTGCAAATCATCTTACAGTGTAAAACTCAGCATTAAAACTCATGTCTTCTTCTCAGCTCACCAGAGTGGAATTCACCCACAGTTTACAGAATCAAAAAGTGCACTTTGTACATCATTTAAGTATTGCCTTGTGAGGGGATGTTTCATAATCCATGGACAGTATCAGCTTATCCTCTCAGGTCAGGGCCAAAGAGGTTGCATGTCTAGTTTGGATAACCACTTGATTTGGAGTCGAACTACGTCCGCTTAGCATGTGTTAGTTCACGTTATGGGCTGGTTTCGGCGCAGCTGCCGCACATTATGTTTGGAGGACTAGTGTTACTCCAGCATGAAAACACTTAAAACATATACAGTGTGGACACTGGGTGCTCAGCACCAAGTATTTCACCCTATAGATCTCTTCTTATAGTATCATATCTCTTGGCAATGCAGCAATGGCCACAGACCATCACAGAAAGCCACAGCTCGGGAGGAACCATCATGGTCTTTTCATTAGCAAAACCACCTCTAGAGAGATGGTAGCAGTGCTAGGACCTGAACACCGAAATCCTGAATGCAATTTCCTATTCTGAACAAATACAATGCATCCTCACCGATTCTTCTTAAAAAATGGAACATTAATTCAATTTCTCCACTCATTCTTAGTGGGATCATAGTTCGCAATTGTCCTCCAGTTGCATGCCTCACTGCAGTTTTACTTTATCCCACACACTGTGATTATGAAAACTGGCTGTGTGGCATACAGTGAATCATGCTGTGATTTACTTTGAAGAGGTCAGCTTAAAAAATTTCCTGAGAGGAATTTTATTAGATGCAAACCACACCACGACTGAATTAAAATGCAGCCTAAGTATTCTTATATCCATTTCATCAATACCATTATGTTTCTCCCTCTGTTTCACCATTATAAACTGATTGAAGGTGGTTTTTTCTTTAAAGTGGATGGGTCAAAAGAAGTTTTCTACAAACTCAAGGTCAATTGTGTTCCACTGAAAATGATAATAAATAGATCCAAAGCCCCAGTTATGCTCTGCGATAAGTGGACAAGATGGACAGAGGGTGTAATGGAAGGGCAGATGTGGAAAGTATCGTTAAGTAATCACCCAGCCCAGAGGTCTGCAAGCATTTTTTACTAACGGGCATGAAATGATGGAAGCCACTGTATAACAAAATAACCATTTCCCTCTTCATTTGCGCCAGAACCTTTTAAAGCACAGGTCTGTACATGTCCTTCCCAGCCAAACAGAATAAATCGCAAGTATTAAAGTAACACACAGTACCAAATGAGCTATCAGTGCTCCTCTAAGCTATGACTGTTGTACCTGATTTCATCAGCTGCCTTCCACTTGATGACAAGACCCTCATCCAGAATACTTGGATCAATCCTGTGGTGTCTGTGTGAGCTATGAGACCTTGTAGATAAATATTTGTATTAGATTAGAATGTAGTAGAGGAATCCCTGTCTCATGTCTAGGGTAGCCAGGAAAGACAATTATCTTTCTGTGTTAGCTAATAGATAAGGTATAAATAAATGATGCCAAAACCAGTGCAGCAGGTATTTTTAGTTTGTCAGTACATTTGTTGTTCTCTACCAGGAATGAATGCCTTTTGCCAATCTACGTATGCTCTTAACATTTTTTTTTATTATTGTTACTAAGGATACTGCAGAGCTCTTAAATTACAAAAACTTATCTGCAGTTTTGGCTGAACAGCCATCTTTTATCGTGTTACTCCAAAATGGTTTATGTAAATCAAAAATTGACTTGAAGCGTCCGTTAATCTCTGCTTGTCGAGATTGAGACGGCTAGTGGAAATGCAGTATTTCCTGGCATGACACATCATGCTGGCAACATGCCTGCTGATCTGGCAGCATGTAGACGAAGACACCTGCCAGCAGGAGAGAATTAGGAGGTATTTTTAGGATCGATGCATTTCTGCTTTGGAAGTAGCAGTGGTAATACAGCACACGATGAGTAAATGTTTCTGTACACACATGCATTTTGACATGTCCTAGCTCTATACATGCCACCAACATGCAGAAAATAGTTAGATATCTACAAAAATGGTAATAAGAAATAAATAAGTAAAAAAAAAAGGAAAGTATTTTCTGAATTCTACCTGTTTCTGTTTCTTGAATTATCCATGTTATGATTTTTTTTTAAAACATTAATTGTATCTGTAGCTGAATATTTTCTATGGCTCATTAGTCAACATTTGATTGTAAAGATTCTGTATTCAAAGACTCAGTGATGCTCAAAGACATCATTTTATACACTTAAAATCACTCTTTAGATGACGGTAAATCATAGAATTAGGTTTCTAACGAGGCCGTTACTAATTTCTAAGTTGATTTCCAAAGTTCTGCTGGTACACTTGTCTGTGAGCCTGGGAATTACTGAAAAGAAAATACCATAGTGATTAAAAAGCACTTAAAATTAAAATATTCATGCAATCTTCCCCTGATACTTGCCCAACTCATAATTAAGAGGCCCCAGCTCTCATTTTTTTTCATTTGCAATGCCTAAGCCAAGGTATTTCAAGGTATATGATTAATTGATATTAGCTTTGTTAATACTTGTACTAAACCAGAGCTTTAGATCAGAAAAGTAGCACTAAAAGTGAGGGAAACATTGTCATTCGAATCCCTCTAAAGATGTAATTGTATATCATCTGCATATAATTAGAAGCAGGTGCACTCTCAGGGAACAAAGAGGTAACACTAAAAATTCAGTAACACAGAAGTCTAAGATACACACAGCACTTACAGAAGATAATTAATCAGCCTGGGACACCATGAAGACAAATTAAATGAGGTGTCTGATATAACATGTTCGGAAAGTTTATTTGTAAATTTTCCTGAATGACTTAAATAAAAACTGTGAAAATGCCAAGAATGAAGGTGATATAATAAATGACATGCCACATTTAGTAAACTGGAGGCGGTTAGAGAATTTAGCCCTGTTAAAATGTAAAACCTAAAGGTCTCTGCTGTATACCCTGCAAAGTGTTCACAGGATGACAGTCCCCCAGCACTGACACCTATTCAGAGTTGTGTTTAGAAAACTGGGGCTTATGCATATATAAAGAAGAGCCCATCTACGGATTGGCTTTACTTGCCCTAAAGGTTGCTTCCCATACTACCGATTCTTTTCATTTTCCATTTCATTATTTCCTTTCTTGACCCAAAGTCCATTCATATCAAGGGGAATTTTGCCATTGACATTCAGTGGGCATTGGATCATATCCTAATTTATCTATTCGCGAGAAAACCAGTCTAGAGCTGCCTAACTGCTGTAAAATCAGCATTCAGAAACACTCATTTAGACTCAGAACTGTTGTTCAATTGAGCCAAGCCTCTGTCCTTTTTTATTACTAAAAACTGCATAATCAGGTATTTGCCCAAAGAACAGCTGTTCTGCACCAATATTCTTATGTGCACAATATTATATTATTGTTATTTGTCATTCATTATTCATTATCCTCCTATGAGATATCATTGATTTTTTTCTTTTTTTTTACAAAAATGCCGTTTCTCGAGGGGTCCTATTTTGCACTTTGCCTAGCATTTTGCAGTCACTGGTTTTTCAAACAGAAAAAAAAGACACACCAGTATTTTTGGTATTATCTTCTTTATTTTTCCCTATCTTTCTTTTCCCCATGAGTTTTAATAGATAATAGGGAAGGAAAATGAAAACCTGAGTACATTTGGTTTGGTCAATAAACAAAACGAGTGTTCCAAATGAATTATGATTCTTTTTGAATCATCCCCACTTTGAAATTTTCAGACATTTATTCAAAGAAAGAAGAGTAGCATGCCTCATTCAGAAACAGCAAAAGCCCCCTGAAATCTAAATAAATAGTGCATGAACAAATCATGAGCCAAAATGTGTTTGCTTAGTCATTGAACAATTAGAAAATAAGTATGCAAGAAAATCAGTATGATTTGCAAATTATTTGTGAACAGAAAAAGAGCAGCCAAATACACCGGATAACTGATTAATTGTAATTAGAATGTGGGCCCCTGGTCATGCATAGCAGATTTCCAATTGCTCTGATTTCAGCGAAAATAGGTTTTGGTCCATGCTAATGAATTCTCTCCTCAAATCAATTGATTTCATTTCTCCTAAGGAAAGTATTTGGTTCACTTCAGCAATAAAAACTGTCCCCATTACCTAAAAAGCTTCATAAAAATTGTCTGTTATTTCTGAAAGAAATTGCCACATACAGGAGAAGGGACTAAAAATATGGTTCTACAGGAGCTGTTGCTGTGTGTTTGGCGAAAGTACTTAGATCTTCGGTAGCACAACACAGATGGGCAAGACAGCATCAAATGCCCCAAATAAGTGCATATGGATGGATTTATTTTATTTAAACAAAACTTTTGCATCAACATACTCAAAGATGTGTGTTTATAAATCTCTCTTTCTCCATTAGTATAGCAAACCAGAAGCAGGATTTGATTTTTCTAGAAAATCGGTAATTTTTGTACGTGGCTTGATAAAGTCAGCATTTTGTTCAGAGTACTGGGCTCCTGGTCCTGTTCCAGCTGAAGCTGTCAAGAGTTTTGACGTGACCTCTTTGAGGGCAGGAATAGCAGGTATGTCTACGTTCCCTGCAAAGAATGGTTATACGACTTCTGTCAAGACGAGAGCCGTCGGCAATTTGCACCAATATATAAGTCTGGCAGAGGAGTGCACTTGATAGATGCCCGTCCTGCCTAAGAGCATCCAGGCAGGTTAGCAAACTGCCAGGGCAGATGATCTGCAGTGTCATTAATTGCAAAGGAGTAGTAATGAAAACAAACAAACCTGAATGCACCAAAATTGCTCCAAAATTCAGATGCTTCCCTTCAAACAAGCTAATTCAGTAATATTTCCATCTTTCTTACATCACTGCTCAGTCTCTGAAAAATCTCGTGAGTGTTTTGGCATGAATTTTGGGGTGCACGTGGGCGAACGAGACTCACGCGCAGGTCCGAGAGGAGCAACACTGGAAATCACTAATGTTACACCTGAGGTTAAAAATTACTTTTGCTTCCTATTGTGTGCAAATGTAAATTAAATAAGCAGAAACAAGACAAACGAAGTGCTGCTCAGTTGGAAGCAGATAGTTCCTGATTTTCCAGCTCTAAAAATGAAAGATTTTTTGCAACAACTTAGAGGTAGAATATTTCCACAATTCTGAATCAGGGAATTAACAACCTGAAGATATATTAATCTCCAAGTGTTATGAGAGAATTCCTGAAGCATAGAAGTCATCCAGGCAATGATTAGTCCAGGAATTGAGCCTAACACCAGTTTCACCCTGAGGTAACTTTGATGATTTGGAGGACCCAGAACTGGGAGACCTGGTGGAGTTCTCACAAGAAACACAAAAGGGAAAAGTGCATTAAAACCCCAAATTTACTCAAATAATTGTGGAGAGGAAAAGGCTTGTGTGGATAAAAGTGAAATGCACTGAAGAAATATACTGCAAAGCACTATACTGCAGCGTTCTGATGAGCATCAGAGACAGTCAGACTTCTAGTAAATAAATGTTATTATGCTGTCACAATTATAGCATCTTCCTGTTTTCAGGCTGGTTGAGCCATCTGGCATGGGCATCCGGATAAAAGTTATGCAATTATTAAAACAAGCTAAATTAAATTAATTTAAATTAATCACAGTGTACTAAAATAACTGGCCAGAAGCATTGAATCATAGTTGTTTTGAGCATGATGACCTATTTTTCTGGTTTTGCTGGGCTTTCTCTTATTATGAGATAACATGCTGTCTTTGAAACCAGTGGCAAAAGTCCAGTTGAGCGAAAAGAGAGATTTGCGCAGGGTGCTTTTTCTCTTGTACCCTAGCAGTGACATGTGTCATTCAACAACAGGCACATACAGCACCTGAGGAAGGATACAGATACTTTTTTATTACTGTATGTTGGCCTGTCATGTAGGATGTGAACTTACTACATTACATCAAAATGCTTCTCATGCTATTTTGGGAAGATCTAAAAGACTTTTTCATTCCCTTAAATGTTACAAAAAGTTTGTGTCCTTCAAACTATTCATAAATGGGTATTTTTTATTTAGATGTTTCCAAAAAGATTGCCTAAATTCTTTATTTGCCACAAATGTAGGTTTTCTGTTACAAATTCAGCCAATCTTTTGGTGACAATGTGTTTAAAAAACAGTGTAAAAAATGACTAACTGAAAATGGCTTGATTTAAAATACTGAAGAAAATGGGAAGGCGTTCAACTAACAACATCCCAGAGCTGCTAGGAATAAGAGCAGTTGAGAAGGAGAATCCCGAGAAGGAGAACCCTGAAGAATTTATTTCTATATTTACCAAATCTGCTTGCCAGTACATAGAGGGAAAAGGCAGCATCTTGCCTTCTGCTTGGTCAGAGGCAGCCTGGCTCTGGGTTTAAGAAGATGTTTGTGTCCTACTGATTCAACAGGACGTGTTTTCCACACACAAGACTCCCGATGTGTGCCTGAAACCCAGCAGCGGACGCACTGAGGACAAAAGGATCGTAGCTGCCACAGCTCAAGTCATGAGCATCACCAGCTTTAGCTAAAACTCCCAAAAATGCTTTCCTGCATCCTAACAACCCATTAAAAGCCACCCAGCAAGGATGTACACATCCTCCTACAGCACAGACAAAATTTCCCTCTGAACTCTATTTGGCTTTCAGTTTTTTTCTTCTCTTTTGCCATTTTTTTCCCAATTACACTGGCTTTAGGTAAACCCTTTTTACAGAAATTCTTCAAATCTATAACTGAATTTCGTAAAGAGCCAGTTCAACTAGTTTAATGCGTTGGATTGGAATCCAAGCCGCAGATAAAACATGCTCTTTTTATTTGGTTTTGTGCTCCTGATGTGATGTCCCCCACTGGACAGAACCATATGTCACATATTGAAGGGGATTTTGTGGGATGCAGGGAAAATCTGTACTAGATATTGGCGAGTATTTTTTTTCAGAAATCTTCAGGGAGGAGATGGAAGCTGTTTTAAAACAAATCATTTTGCTTAAGTGAGGTCCATACTTCTCAGAATAAAGCATAGGCGGGAATATTTATCACTGGCTTTTTTCTTTCTTAAATAGGAAATGGTAAGAATACATTCAGTGCAAGGTTCTATTTAAAAACCTAGCCTAGGCTTGCCGTTCATCACTTACCTAGCAAAATTAAAATGCAGAGGTGCTAATAGCTGTAGAGAAATCCAGGTGTGGGATATGTGACTTGGACCAATATGAAGTAAAATGGTAGGCAGAGGGGATTCTCTAACTGTAATTAGATTTTAAGCTTAAGTAGCGACAATTTTACAAATTTCTCCCCCTTCCAAATTGCAAAGATACTCTTTTGAGTAAAGCTGATAATCTGCATACTTTCGGTCTAAGGAAATTAAAATGAATAAATTGTTCACCCAAAATGACATGGGCATTTACAATAGGAGTCTTATCTCTAATAACATTGTTATTACCATTATAATTGTTACAATAATTTCTTTTTAAAATCTCATAAATCTGTTTCACATATATGCATTTAATTTAGATTCCCTTTCAAGTAAATATCATGCTTATTATGTCTAGGCTTCAGCAGACTTGCCTGAAATCTTTTCTTTCATAAGTTCTCACCTTCTGAGAATGTTATTGATCCTTAGAGGTAACATGGTTATCTATCTGGCAGAGGGATTAGGAGTCTGGAGATGTAGTCCTGTTCTTGGCCCTCTTGTTTAAGATTTGTGAACTTCAGCAAAGCACCTTAAAAAAACCACAACAAACAACCTCAATGGTGAAACAGGATAATAGCCCATATGCGTCTTCTTTAAGTCAGTGAGTTTTGCAACAGGAATGGACTAAATGTAAGACTAACTCATTTTTTACAAATAAGGTTGCCGATCTTTGCTGAAAGTCCCTAGAAGTGCTAATTATTTTTATTCCAGCATCTATGTATAAATGATCTTGCTGATCAATCAAATACTGCAGCCTTTTATATTTTCTTACGTGGTTAGTGCCACTAGGATTACAGTTATTTTAAAATATACATGAAAGACAGCAGTTATTAGCAAAAACCGTAGGGATTCGTATCGAGAGTGAGGACCAGAGGGTTAAAGTCAGCTATTTGGAAATGTCTGTACACAAAAATACCCACTAAACACATCAGGTCCTTGGGTGTGTATACAATGGAGCATGACATCAGCTAGCTGCATTTGTAAGCTAATAAAACCCATGCACAAATACCTGATTTATATGCATACCTTGGGGCATGTGCACACAAAAAACAGCAAGGGCAAATATCTGTGAACAATTGCATTTGCCTCACTTTGAAAATCCGCCCGTTAGGATCAGTCTGTATATTTTGAGAAACAACCCATCTTCCTCCTGAGCGTTTAGTATTGTAGTGACCAAGTTAGCTTGGAAGCACAGTGAAAACAGGTGAACATTTAGAAGGGGGCAAGAGAGAGGAGTTCCCATCATATGATTAATCAGACAAATGAGTTATTTGGAGAGAATTGTTTGCATGCAGCTGAGTTTTCTAAAATGTTATGAAGTAATTTCATTATGAAAATAATCAGCTGCTCTGCATTCTGATCATTAGAAGCTGATGATATAATTGTGTTATAATGAAAAGCATTCTGGTGATTACTCCATAGAGAACTTCTCCACAGATAATATTCAAACCTACTTTATTTTGGCATCATTTCAAAGAAGCTGAAACTACAATGTAAACAGCTGGACTGTGAGGTAATGTTATTATAACTTCTGAAGTATGTCCCTTTTTTTAAACTATTATCTGGAAAAAAGTTCTTTGAGTTTATCTGCATAATGCCAACTGAACTTGTTTATGCTTTACAGTGGCTCATTAAATAACTTTGTTCTGTATTTCCAACGGGAATCAGCAGTTTTATTCTTTTTTTTCTGAGTAATTAATTAGAAACCATCTCAAAGCCATAAAGAATCAATAATACTGTAATTGTCTCATATCCTGAATGACACTTTATCACGTACTCTCTTCTTCTGATACTCTATGACAAACCTTAACAGCACGTACTACTGGTGACTGACATTTATGGCATTTTGCAGGGTATAACGCAAGTCAGAGCTTCCTCCATCAGTAACTTCACTATTGTTTCAAAATAAGCATGCTGTATTTTCTCAAGTTAATCAGCAATCTCCAAACTAGACATCTGGTATATAAAATCCTCATCTAGGTGAATGAGGATTGCCTCCCAAAGACAATTCAATCCATTGGGTTTTGATGGGACAAACAACTCTCTGGAGGAATCTGCTTTCCTATTGAATATCTGGCAAACTGTGGCTGTGGGCAAATAAATCTCCCAACCAAATAAGAAAACTAAGTTATTCTGCTGTCTTTTTAAAAGCTGTGTATTTTTCTGCTCTTGCTCCAGCATTTGAATGCACCTTAAACAGTAAACCATAGTTTTATGCTCTGCTGACTATATTGCTTGCAGGGAGATGTCTGGGCTACAACATGGGCTAATCTTTGACTCGTAACAAGCTCTTTGTTTTCTACTTGCAGTTTCTTCATTATCCTTCCCCAGACAAATACGTAACCACAGTCCTATTTGATGGGTAATAGGGGTGAGAAAGCAGAGGTGAACATTGTTCTACTCAGTAAGACCCATTAGTTTCCCTTTGCTAAAAACAAGCATTTCCAATCTCAGAATTTCGCAGCTGATTTAAATCCCCTCCCTACCTTTTTATCCATGATACACGTGGCTGTTTTTTGAATTTGTTGTTCAGTGCAAAGAGAAAAAATTGCTAATTCTGTGTGGTGTGGAGCCAGCCAAGCCTAGTAACAGCAATGGTCCTTGGGGGGAGAAAGGGAAACAGTAAGTGTTGAACAGGGGATACTGAGATCTCGACCTCAAATGTCCTTCTGTATTGAAAATGTCACTCTAATTAGAAAGTTGTTGCATTATTATGTATAATAATGAAAATGTGGGCTGAGGTTATCTTGAGTCCTTTAAGGGCTTTTGTCTATAGTTACTGTCTTGCAGAGCTGAGCCTGCAGTGTTTGGTGGGAGGTCAGCGTGTTCTCTGGGTCGGCATGTGCTTATTCCACCTTTACCTTAATCCCGCTCTAAACCCAGAGTAATCAAATGGCTGTAGCACTGCTCTTAATGCACAAGATCAGCTCCCGCTGCTTTACTCATTCTCAGGTCTTCGAAAAGTGTGCTCAGGTCTTCACTACCCCGCACCTGTGATGCGCTGAATCAAGTGAGAAGGCTGGAATAAAATGCCCTGTTTCATTTGATAATGTTTTTACAGGGGAAGTAAAAGCCCACACCTCTCATTGACTATAATTAGAATAGCACATAATTGGCAGTGCTGAAAATAAAGCCACTAACACAGATCTTTCTTGTTGTCTTAGAAATTTAAAAGAAGGAAAAAAAAGGCAGCACCAGGACTTGAAAGGCATTTAGCTTCTGAAAGGTATTTAGTTGCCCAACTCCAAATTGCTTTAGTAACACTTAAGCACCTACGAACACTTAAAGTTGTGTATATATGTATATATATTTGTCCATGATGGCTTAAGACAATAACTACATTTTAGGCCTTTAGAGCCAGAACTCCATTTCCTGGTTTAACTATTAAGTGCCACCGCCAGATGAAGAGAGGTAGAAAAAGCCAACAGGATAGAGAAATGTTGTTCTCCGCCAGCCTCTGCAGCTCAGCCGACAAAGCGAACTTCTGCAGAGTCCAAATGCACTCAAGCTGGAGTTCATGATTCTTAGTCTATTGGCCTATGAAGTTGATTGCTGACTTGCTCTTTCTTACTTCCACACTGTAAGGGTCTCAAAATGGCATTGTAATAATAAAGTGCTGTAACAAGCAGTAACAACTGTGACTCCCCAGTTATTACGCTTTTTTACAGGGAGCTGGGTTTTTCATGTAACTGCAGTGTAAGTTTTTGAGATGATGCTTTTTCAGTGCTTTTTATTTTACTGCAGTAATCAGAAGAATCATTTCTTTGACATGTTATGTGAATCCAACCGAGAAATGCTGGAGGGAGGCTTTGGGAATTGCTAGCTGCATATTCTACTGGCAACAGAAAGGACGGATTGGGGTAATTCCTGCACCTTTGATGGGCTTGCACTATTCTCCAGATATTGTTGAATCACTGACACCATAGAACTTCCACCTGGAACTCGTAAAAACAATGGGGGCAAGCAGCATTTCTGTCTAAAATTTACCACGTTGAAGGATGTATTGGATTACCTTTTTTGTTTCATCTTTTAAATGCCATCGTGGAGAAAATCACTGCATGCACCTACAAGGTCTTTTCTCACCCCTCCCCCCCCCCAGCATATTCAGAGACATAAATGGAAGCTCTGGATATGCCGTTCTTCAGGGGAGGGGGCGGGGGATGCAGCTTTGCATAGGTTTATAAATTTGTTTACTAAATAGCATAAAGTAAAATAATTTTTCATCCCTTATTGGGTATTGACATCTCCCCCTTGACATTTTCACATTGAACAATTGAAGTAGATCTGTGAATGTCAAAGTGAGATAGTAAGAGGAATTATGGATGTAACCATGGCGTGGGAAAAGGCTTCGGAACCATCGGTGCTGCTGTTACTAGGCACGGTGTATAGTAAGACAGGTTATACCTCTGTCATCAATTACATCTATGAGCAGGGTCCTCAGAGAAACCATAGCAGAACATCCTTGTATTTTAAGCATTAAGACCAAATCTCTGCTAGAAGTCCCACTAATCTACAGCTATGCTTGATTACATTATTATTACATGTACTGCTGTGGCACCTCATGTTGATAATACTAAAGCACACACTTCAGCAGCACCTACATATCAGCCAAGGTAGCTTCTCCTTGCTCCCATGCCCACTGTGCTAAGAAAATGACAGGTATGGTTA
Source organism: Sagittarius serpentarius (assembly GCA_034782735.1). Classification (NCBI taxonomy): domain Eukaryota; kingdom Metazoa; phylum Chordata; class Aves; order Accipitriformes; family Sagittariidae; genus Sagittarius; species Sagittarius serpentarius. The sequence continues at coordinate 43,955,666 of JAVKLA010000053.1, read as the reverse complement.
TAAAAACCCATCCTAACCATTCTTACCCCTAAGCCACACAGTTTAAACATTATGCATAGCAGGGTGTTAGTAACAGATGGACAGTTACAGTGTATGCCATGAATACCTACTAAGAATTGAATACATTTTGTATCAATACTGCAGTTGGAAAATAAAAATCCTCGTGAAGAGTCATTCCTGGGAGTAAGCAGTATAGTCTGGTGGTTTTACCTGGGGTACTGGTGGGGAATAACAAAAGCAATCATTCCATATAATGGAATAACTACCTGCAACAGCTCCATTTACATAGGCAGTCAATTCTAATTCGTAGATAGCACACAAGCTAAATTAAAGGATATATTAATGGTTCACAGACTGAAACTTTGCAGCAGAAATTTTTAGAGCATGGTGAACTTTTGCAGCCTATCTAAAAAAGGTGTTAATGGAAGTTTTGAAAGACCTTTAGTTAACATAGTTTAAGGGAAGCCTTTGCAATTCATACTAATTTCTTTCTCATAAGTGCATCATACATGTCCTCAGTATCTGCCATAATGCTATAATATCCTCTGGTAATTATAACTCTAACTTCTGTGTAGTGAGTTTCCATATCTATAAAGCTTAATGTTCACATCCTGTATTATGCTCCCCTGCTAACGGCAGTTTGCCACTACCGTTGGCTTTTTGTTATATGGCCCACCACTACCGAATAGGGTTCGGAATAGCCCATTTCCTTCTTTCCCTATTCCTAATTTAAAAGCAACCATTTTTTAACACTTCTATTATGCATGTCACTCAGAGCCGAAAAATTTTGCTTAGGGCCTAATTCTGGTCTTCACTGATGGGAAAACTCCTGTTGACTTCAATGAAGCCAGGATTTGGCTGCAGCTGTTTATACCTCATTTCATTTGGAAAAGTAGGCTAGGTTTGTGCTTGGTGGCTTTGGTACGTCCTTCCAAGAAGCTGATAACCTTTCTACAAATGCCCTTCCTGAGAGGAAACAATCAGCGGAATAAGAATTAAAATGAGTTGAAGCAGAAAATTAATCAACCAGGAGGCATTAATGGATTAATTCCTTTCCAGGCAGCATCCCGTCCAGCACCCCTCCACCTTTTCAAGGACAGGGTGAGCATGAAAACTGTCCCCTAACCTGGAGATCTGCCTAGCAAAAGACTAGCTCAGATGGTTAGAATAGAGTGCCCAGTCTTTTGCACCATTCGCTGGACAAATGATCATTTAATCTCTGATTAATCAGGACATTTACACAAGTGCAAAACTGACCCCTAATACTTCTTTCTCTGACACCTGCAATGAAGTGCTGAGAAGCCTTATTTTCTTTGGGCTTTTCTCATACCCAAGTTTTATTAAGCTTTCTGCATCAAAATCGAAGAAGGGCACCTGATTATGTTATACAATAGAGTATCTGACTCACGCTTATAAATATCTTTAAGATCTTTGCAAACCCCAGGATTGCTAATGTTTAAATCAACAAGAAACAAAATTAGTTCTAGCACTCTTTTCTTAAGGAACTCAGACACTAAAAAAGAAAATCACATGGTAAAATTGCTTCCCACTCTTAAATCCTGTGCTGTGTCACAAGCCAAATAATTCCAAATTCCCAAGAAGTCTATCTGTTCCTGAAGGTGGTAATCTATCAGCTTGTTGTATTGTGTTTGCAGGTTAAATATTCACTAATGGTTTATTAGCACATATATTGTAGATGATCAACTTTGATTAATGCCCAAGTGCTACAGAGTTTCTCATATTTAATAAATATTTTCAGTACTCCCTTATTGCTTTATCAACATAAATTACAATAACTGTCTAATAATCGTAAATCAATGCAAACCCTGCAGTAAATCATTCTGAAGCAGAGAGCTGTTAAAAAGTGAAATGCCAATGCAAACTTCTCTTTCACTGCTTAATTATATTTTCTCTTCTGATTTTTATTTTTTTCTGCAGCCATAGGACAGTATATTGGCTGAATCACCTCACTTGGACACAGTTTTTCTTCTTGTCTTAATTCATTGAGATTAGGATCGTGTTCTTTCTTTTGCTACAGGCTGAAAAGGCAAGTGTGATTCTTGAGGTCTTGTGGTTAACTTAATTTTACTTTGCCTCTGGCTCTCCCTTCCTTTCTCTTCTATGTAGTTGTTTTAATTGAAACTTGTGCATGCACTGAAACCAACATCCCCCTGTATGTATACCTTGAACAGACTGAACAACAGATCCTTGGTTTTAGCACAGAATGGGCCTTAAGAAGAGACTTCTTGTCTAGATTTAGGTTGGAAGATGTAGCTTTCCAGTGGCTGCTCCCTGGGTGTCCTCCACCGGCAATGGACAGAGGGAAGTCTTTCTAAGGAGCAGTTCCCAAAGTAGCTATCTAAAGCAGGCAGGATACATCTTCCTCCACAAGTGACAAAAAATGGGATGACTAACTTTGATTCTACACCTACCTTTTGGATGGCTAAAGTTAAGGAGGATGAATCATACCATTAGTGTACTGGTCTCCCTCCTCTTTATAGAACAAGAATGTTGTTTTTGCTTCTGTCTTTATGTAGTCCTTGCCCCAAAATGTCTACTGTTTTACGGTCTTCCAAAGATATTTTACAGAATCATGCTATTGAGCTGAAATCACAGGCTGCAGTCTAGGTATGTGGAGACCAAAAGCCACTGCATTTAACTGCAGGGTATGTTATTTGGTGAACAGGCTTTCAATAAATTTTAGTATGGTTATTTGCCCTGGATTGGCCGATCTGTTTAATGCTTCCTCCTCTTTCAGAGTGGGCCATTACATCTGGGATTATTTCAGGTAGTCAGGATCCTAGTATGAGTGAAAGTACTTCTAACAACAGTCTTTACTGTGTTGGATTGAGTCCGTCCTGCCAGCAGAACCGTTTGTAAAAATTACTGCCAGTTCCTGCATTATTCGTTAAAAATCACTTCTCACGAATTCTATTTACTAGGACTGATGTACCCTCTCTGAAGATTTCTGCTACCAAACCACTGCTCAGTAAAGTCTTTCAGTGCTTGATGAGCACAACTTAATTTAAGATACCCCCTTATGGCTGAATATCTACATTTGCTTTGCTGTATGGAAAGAGCCTATCTTAAATATTTTTACTAAACAAAACAATTATAAACTACTGATATTAGCAAACCTTGCTAAATTCTTGCCTGCTGCTCAATAAACTGATCTGTCAATATATTTCTTCTTAGCAACATCCTCTAATATTCCCACACAGATTGCTCCCGCTCGAGACTTTTAAAACCTCATCCACAACTTCAGCTGCAGGCAATAGATGCAGAGATGACTCAACATATCACAGAAATAAAGCTTGTAAGAGTATTTTGGTGCAGTTGCTTTGCAGGAAGTTTTTTGGATTTCTTAAAAATATCAGGGACAACAACCAAAAAAAAAAAAGGAAAGCAAGGTGCGTGGGAGAATGAAGGACACAAGATATTAATTCTTAGAGTCAGTAAGCTGTAGTGTACAAAATTAAGCCCTCGAACATATGCCACATGTTTGTGAAGCGCTAAATGATACCAGCTCTCCTTTTCAGCAGGCACAAACAAACCAGCTAGATTGGAAGATGCCGTGAAATGGAAAGGAAAAGAAAACAATAGAATTACCTACTTTAATTTTCCCCAAAGGACAATGCAACTTATCACAGAAGTTACAGAAGGGCATAAACTGTGGCCTAATACTGAAGATGTATAGATTATAAACTCAGAAGACATCATTATGCTCACCTAGTCTGACCTTTGGTACAGTTTATACTTTCACTGAGCTTTTTTTGCATCAAGGCTATAACTTTTGGCAGTGTTAGAACTCTTCTCCTAGAAAAATACCCCAACATAAAGACTTAAAATGATGGGGAATCAATAATGTGCTTTAGTAATTTGTTACACAGAACCCCCATGGTTTAAAAATGTGTGTTTTATTTCCCAAATTATTTAAATTATTTCGTCCATTGGCTTTTGCCATGCTTCTGTCAGCTAGATTAAAGAGCTTTCCATTATCAGAAGTCTTCTCTCCATGTTCGTACTTATAGATTAGAAGGCGACTTAATCATAATCTTTTCTAAATAAATCGATCTTGTTTAGTCTTTGACTGTAAAGAAGGCTTTCCTGACCTCTATAAATCCAAACACTCTTCTAGACTCTTTGCAGATGGAGTTTTGTATCTCAAATATCTGACATATTTTCTGCTTCTGTTTGTATGATTTTTCCCAATTTTATTGAAATTTCTGTAGCTTAAATCAGGCAAAATCAAATGATTCAGAATGCTCTGTGAAATCAGCCCTTCATTGCAATTAGTTCTTATAACTCAAAGTTCCTATTGATTGGTTAGTGTAGGGATGCTGTCTGATCGCTTACCCCAGATCTACAGTGCAGTACAGATATGATCTGGATTTTATTTAGGTTTTTAGAGATTTCTCATGGAGTATATTGACATTACGTTTGCAAGGAGTCCTCTCAGACAAACACAAAAGTATTCTTGCTTGTATTTATTTTTATCACAGTTTCACATACTGGTTCAGCATTTCACTTCTGTATGGCTGTTTCATAGACAACTTCTGATGACAAAGCTTGGAAAACACTGGGACTTGATTTACTTATTTATGTGCTTTTAATTAAACAGGTTTGGTGGTTTTGGTCTAGTTTTAGTGAGCAAATATCTTCCTTTAAAATTTACCAAAATAGCTACTAGAGTTTACATACTGATAGGTCAAAGGCTGCAAATACCACCCACTACTTTCTTTACTTGCACATATGAGAGGTGCTAACAGTATTTGTGACAGCATATGGGCTAGTTTCACATCATTTCTAAAATATTTTCAAGATACATCATACAGTGGAGTAGTCAGAGATATTTTGACTTGGTTACTCTGTCACATATATGAGGAAAGGCTTTTGTAGCCCTAAGCCTAAAGGAGACAATTTAGGGAAGAGTCTTACTATATTGCCAATTTTATTTTTTTTTTTTAACCTTTCTTCTCATTTACATGTGTTTCAACAGTCTTACAGAAGGTGGTAGCAGCTACCCTAAAGAAAGCTTTGTGTCTCTTCCATGACTTCCTTTTACAGGAAATATATGGGTTTTTTTCAGTTGGAGACCACTTTGCTCTTCAATCCTATACAGTTTTTAGATAGGAAGCAGTCAAAGTCATTCTTCTCAAGTGAAAATATGTTAAGGAATAGGAACATTTCATGTGTTGTTCATGTGTTTACGGCCAAGAAGTCAAATTTAAATCAGAATCTCAGCACCATAATCTTTTAGCAAATGTTACCAGCTGTTCAGCTCCACACTTTCTTCCTTCTAAAAGCAAGTAAGAAAGTGAAAATCCATCATATCAGCCAGCTAGTGGTTCTTAGTACCCTTACCTTGACAGATGATACATCAGAGTGCCTGTCTTTCTGGAACTTTTAGTTTTAATGGGCTGGGATCCATCTTCCTGCAAATACTAAAATAAAAATATGCATCAAGTCATTTATATATGACTTGAGCCTACATATATAGGCTCACTTTTATACGTTCTTCTGAGAAATAGTACTTAATTTTTCTTCTACGTCTATTTATTAAGTCTGACTACATTTTTCTTTGTTGAAAGGGCCAATGAAAGTAGCATGGCTGCTCTAGTATTTTGACATCCTTCCAAATGCAAAGAAGTGTGAAAATCTTAAAAAAAAAAAAAAGTAGAAGTATAATAGGTAGAAAATTTCTGAGAAATTTGCCAAAAAATTGATTTAAGGGGAAAAAAATTGTCATGAAAGGGGAATAAAAAAAACCCAAAGAAAGTATTTTCTAAGCGTTACAGTCAATGGGATCCCTGAAAAACATCCTTCTTCATCCATATATAATTAATTCTATATTATATATCATTCTAAACTATCTATATATAATGATATAAATATATTTTTCCCTATATGCAGTCTAGGTAATAACCTAGACTGCATTCTTCTCTCATAGCCGTGCAGAGCCCTGCATGATAGAGTATGGGCGCTAAATATAATGTTAGATGCTACTGTGGTAAAGATCAATATATAAATTTACTGTAATAAAGATAAATAAATTATCTGAAGGTGAACATGCTTTTTAAACACTATAATCTTTGTCCACACAATAGCAAAACAATGTTTAACTCCAAAGAGCTAAAATGTGTGAGGTAAAATAGCCTCTAATCTAGGCTTTTTGCCAGATATGTGTGACCTTGGTGGCAATGGGAAATAACAGATTACACTGTACATTTCTAGTACTGTAGAAAGAGTCCTGGAAATATGATTTTAAAAAAATTTTCTCCCCTCTGCCAAAGAAGAACTACTTTGAAAAGCCAATTGAAACCATATGCCTTATATACCAGCCTGGGTAGCCTAATACCACTGGGTTTTTTTGAGAGAAAAAATGGAGTGAGGAAAACTAATGGGACACATTTAAATCCATGACATCTTGTATTTTCATTTCTGATATGGGGGAGCTAGCCAAATATTAGAATAGATGCAAGCTTCATTTGCATATCTATATCAAATAATAGCTTCTTGTCTATACAGTCAAACCCCTTCATTGCCCGGCTCCAGCCTGTTTGCCCCATTAACCTGTTAGGACGCTGACATTTCCCAGTAGTCTCAGACTTATACTGTTCAGCTGTCACCTTACTCTGTATATCCACACTATCCCTTGTACTACTCTTCAAACACAGGAAAAGCTCCATACTAAAATCCAAACATCTGTTCCCTTACCTTTCTTCAAATACTCGTTTACAGCTCGTAACTCTCATGTAACCTACTCACGTCTTCCTTTTTTGCTGTTTATTTACTTCCAACCTCTACCCTTGCATTAGCAACAACAAAAATACTAGAAATGCATGAATATCTGATTTCATTTTTGTTACTGTCTGCTGACTGAAATAAAAAAAAAATCAATATTTTCTTTTGATAATTCATTTTACTTTCACTTCTAGTCAGTCTGGCAAAAATGAAAGGAAAGATGAAATTATTCTGAATTGAGTAAGTATTTGCTTGACCCTAAACAAAGTAATTCAAATTGTTTCTTAAGCTCCATATTTTATTATAAAGGAACTGATTTTTTGAACCATTATTTTTATCTAATTTTTTTTCTATCTTTTTTCTTTTTTCAAACAGTATGCACATATTTTGGTTGATATGATCCATCTTCTGTTTGTTTTCATCAAAAAGATTCGATAGGAAAAATTTCCCAGACTCAGAAACATAAATGGGAAAGAAAACTTTGTAATACTTCTTTGCTACGTTTATTTATGTGCAAAATCAGCCTTCACGTCCTGTGTCACGTGTTTGCGTCTTAATCTGTGAAGTCTGCTGGGCAATGATGCCTCCCTGTAGTGTTTGTGCAACAACTGCCACAAAAAGTCTGGATCTTAGTACGGACTTTTTATTTATAGTCCAAACCAAATGCCAGTAAGGGATGGAAATCGCCTTTCCTGTCCTTTCCCAGATTTAAACGTATATCAGGTATCTCACAACAAATATACTGAACAGAAATATTCACATGAATAAAATAGTCGTATTTATACAGCCAAGTGGAAGCACTTAAGGGTTGTTTAATGTATAAGTACAAAACTATTAACAAGAACATAAATTTTGCCAAGAATGTTGGCAAAGGATGATGTATTCCTTAAAGGATTTATCTATAGACATTAGTTTAATCCTTTAGCAAGACAACATCAGAAAATGTATTTATTGTGTCAGCTTAAAGGTCTGAAAAACACTGGAGAAGCTGTGGACAGGAAAATTCACCTTTTGGTATGCTTTAAATAGCTTTCAAAGCCAAACCCTCTCAGGCACAAGTGTGCAATTACTTGAGGAGTATTGAGTTGATTGCATATGGCTGGTGTTGGGAGATGTGTGTGGAAAACAAAACATCTAACCAAGGAGCAACCCACTATCTATCTAAGTATCTAGTTGAGTCAGATAAAAAATGGGTAGAGTATTTATTTATTTATTTATTTATTTATTGGCATTTGGAAAGTGAATATTCCCATTGAGTCAGGATTTGCTCTCATGGTCACGGTCATGTCTAGGCAAAGCCCTTGGTGCTCTGCACCCACTCTTGGGCTGTACGTGGGAACTGGACACCGCAAAGTTGTTGTAGGCTTCTGGAACAATGGATAGCTTCTTCATGCCATCATACCTAAATTGACTATTTAAGAAACAGAACATAATGGCACAGCATTAGATTCGTCTCCTGTGCTCCCCGACTGAAGTATATGACATGTGCTGCAGAGTCAGGACTACCTAACTCTATGGGAATGTCCCATTCAGTGGCAGCAATGCTGGTGGGGAGCAATGATCTCAAATTTCTGGCCTATTTTCAATTACGATCTGCAGTGTCCTTTCCTGATATCACATAAAGGACATAGAGTTTCAGTATATCCTTAGGATATCCTATAAAATAAATGCACTAATTATTCCTAGGTGAATTATAGAATGAAGTGATCCTGTTCTTTTTTTTTTTTTTTCTTTCCCCCTCCCCCTCTGATCCTGCGGCACTTTGCACATTTGGGACTATAATCAGCAGTTCTATTGTGAAAACTTATCATCTGATTCAGCACTGTTGGTTCAAGCTGGTAGGAAGAATTGCCTAAAAATAAGGAATCAATTTTCAGCCAAATGTTGTAATTTTAAAACCACTACTTAAAAGGTATACGGTAATGTAATTAGTCAGGGATGTAATTAGAAACATTTCGATGATGGCTTGAGTGAATGACATTTCCTGCTTAGCCGTGCATTTTGGAAATGTTACAACCTGATTCAAGTTCTCAAAGTAACTTTTGTTGTGAACTTTGTACACTGTAGGAGTGGAAAAAGTAATTTGCAGTTCCTTTGAGGTGATGCTCTTCTGACGCTCCCCACAAATGCCTGTCCTACAGCATTGCTCTTGTATCATAGCCTTCATTCAGATCCAAAAGCAATTTCAAGCAACCCAGCTTCATGTCAGTTTGAGCAAGGACTAATCAGAATGTCAATCCTGAAGATACTCTTTAAGGAAGCACGTTATACAGCCCCATTTAGTACACAGTCTGCTGATTAGCTTTTCATTTCTCAGCCATCTAGCAAAGCTTCATGGTGAGATTACCAACCTCTTAGCATGTAACCACGTATGACAGAAGAGTGATTTACTGTCCCTGTGTGCACCCATAGCAAATGGAAGTTAATTTGATTTAAGCCATCCTAGAATGAAAGAGAATCAAACTTATCTGCATCGGCTTATTTCTTTCACAAGGCAAGGGTACACACGTGAAGAAATGTCATGCTGTAATTTGTCCGACTTGGTACTTCCCTCTTGGATCTGAACACTACATTACAGATTGGACCAAGGAAAGCAATACTTGGGCTAGGACTAACTTTTGGCTAACATTCAAAGATTTGGCTGTGGGATAACTTAAAATTCAGGATCATTGCTGTTTTGTGAATGAGACCAAAAACTTGTAAAATTCGGTGGTACTTTGTAGTTGCCTGTTCCAGTGGGTGTTCTATTGCCAGATGTCATAATCGAATTGCTTTGGTGAAAACCTAGTAAAGAAAGATGTTTTTCAAAAAGGACTTGATTTAAAAAAAATTAATAAACATGAACAGAGCAATATGAAATGGATAAGGATAGAAAAGACTTCACTGAGGGTCACTGTTATGGATGGTTCTGCATGAACATTAGGAAGGAAAAACAGATAGGGATAGAAGTTGGGACTACAACTGTAAGAACAGGTTCAAGTTTGGCAATGTAGATCTGAAGCCCTTTATATGCAGGGATCTGAATCTGCAGTTTTATCTTTAATTAAATAATTTTTAAAAAATAAACCACATTTTCTTGGTAAGTTTGAAAAATATTCATTCTAGGAGAAAACAACTGATATTTTTAATGACTAGCTGTTCAGAAACAGCCTAGCGTACAAAAAACCTGCACATCACTTTGCTTTTGTGTACACAAAAGAAAAATTGGATATTTTCAAGGTTGTATAACCTGTTCCTTTTTTTTTTTTTTTTCCCTGTGTAAAAGCTGGAAGGTTAGGCCTCTGTATAATTTGCCGAATCAAATGTTCTTTCACATAATCAGTGATGGATGGAATGTACAGATGTTTCATCATCATTTAATATGAGTAAACCTCTCTCCAGAGTTTCTCCAGATCTCCTTAGCTGTTATGTACCACCCTGTTTAAAACTATGACTGATTTTGGCTATACTAAATCCTTTCCATAGAGTGACTTTCTTTAACAGTATGTCATTGATTATTTTTCCTATGGCATTCTGTTTTCAATTTTTTAATCTCTGGTCTTCTGTTTTGGTTTTTTTTTCATACTTGGAGGATATGCTGGGCATGGTGAGTTATTTCAGGATGAACCTGTTTTTCACTGGAAAGTACTATCAGTTAAAAACCCTTCTATCTACTTAGTATTTATTGTGGCTTAGCTGAGCACAGGGAAGTGTTAAACAGCTGTATTACGGCAACTGTTTGGCACAATGCAGTAAATCCACAACTCAGATGACACTGCAGTCACTGTGAAAGAGAGACAGTAATAGCAGACTGATTAAACCTCAGTGCCTTGGAGGAAAGCTTTGCCTTGCACCCTGTGACTTGTTTTTCTTGCTTGTGCGACACCTTGCAGATTTTTGTTTAAAATGTGCGTAATTTTGTAGATACAGTACTTACAGACTTTAATCAGCAGTAAAGATAAACCAGTATCGCTTTTGTTCCCCTGCTGAAGCTCTTTTCATGTAGTGTCACTAGCTGCTCAACAGCCCCATTTATTCCGAATGTCTTGTACAACCTGTCCAGTCCACAGGAGCAAGAACATTCCTCATTCTTTTTTTCCTACAACAAACATTTTCAAGTCATTTTATATTCCAGGTTTATGAACCACAATTAATCCTGCAGTAATATCTGTCCTTGATCATCCCGCAGTCATGCATGACCCCCCAAAATGTCAGAGCACAACTCCCCTACTATTCCATAATCCTCTCGCTTTGCTGATAGCCCTGATTTGGCTAAAAACTCCAAAATGTGAACGGTGGAGGAGGAGGTCAAATTGATCCCTAACAAGACAGTTCTGACAAAATCAAGTAGGAGGATTTCTTTTCCTTTCAAACCTGGAGGCATATAAGCAGACCGGAACTAACAAGTGCCAGATACATATCTGGTACAAACTGATCTCTTTTTAGTTGAATGGAGTAACGCAGCTTTCTCCCATCTGATGATTTGGCCCTTCATTCCTCATTAGGAAGAAATAAATACGTTTTTATGGACAGAGGAAAAAAAAATTAGCTCAGAAGACTGTTAATCAGTTCTTGTGTAACACCACTTGGATTAAGTTGGGAAAACTTAATTAAACCAAAAAAATTTAAATTTCTCATGAGAAATTCAGTGCGCTTCCTTCTTTCTGTGTCTGACCCTCTTATTGCTGTTTACTTTCTGCAACATTGTAAATTAACTATACAAAACTGAATCTGTGGATTGTAGTTATACTGTGCTTTTTACAGAGAAATAGTTTTCTGCTGTTCTTATAGCAGGGGGACAGACAAGAACTTGACATTTACCTCTGCTGTTTGCCAACAGCCAGCTGGTCTGACAGCTTATGTGTATTAGCAGGACAGCTGGCATAAGCAAAGCTTTATGTAGCACGTGCCACTTCTTGTGACGAGGGGGGACAAAAACTGGACACAATAAAAGCTGGGGAAACTTTTAAGATTTTGAGGAGCATGTATAGAAAATAAAGGACAGGAGTCAACAGAAAAGTAAGCCTTTTAATACTACTCATGGAAGAGCTTATTGCACTTTATGCATAAATAACTGAATATTGAGGTCCTTTTAGTATGAGCTTTTCTAGAAAAGCTGCAATACCTTGCCTGTGTTAGGGTGTCCCATAATTAAATAATTTTGAGTTGATTTTTGTAAATACAGAAAAGTCTATGGCTGAAAACTATTTTTTCCCTCTATTAAATTTGCAGTGCAAAAAAAATGATGTCCCCCATTCACATTAGTACAGGTTTTTGTCTAGGAAGGGTGTGTGCCCGTAAAGGACCATGAAGAATTTGGAAAGAGAAGACGTGATAAAGAATTTCGGTGTTTACTTGATTGTAAGACCCAGTTCCTAAGGAGGAATATTGCTACAGCCTAACTACTTCGGTTCCTAAGAAGCTGAAAGTACATACATCGTCCCTCCAAACACCTTACTAAACCACCTAAATTTCTCCTACACTGCACAAAGCATGATCACCTTGATCACATCAGTGGCTATTTGCAGCCCAAGGCTTCCTGCAATTCAGAACCGTACCTTCGGATCACCTGGAGAACCTGACCTGATGGACATCTTCCAGCACAGGATGGGCAGGACAAAAAGCAGCAATTGTTCCCATACGATTTCCTTGGTAAGCCCAGTACAGGGCAGAGCCAAGCGAACCCCTTGGTTAAGTCCCTAGTCCCTGGGAAGAAGATCTGGACTGGAGGCCAGTCTGTCTGAGGGATTTCAAACCCACAGTTCCCACTTCAAGGAGCGGGCACAAAGCTAGAAGTGCTGACGTAACTGTTGAAACTGCCTGTCCTGCTGTAGCTGAACCTGGGCATATACATACAGAAATGTGTAATTTTGGGACTTTCGCAGACCAGGAAAAAAAAAAAAAGGCAGAAACCTAATTCTAGCATTTGCTAGAGCCTTCTTGTTCACTGAGTAGACTGCAGGAGGTGAGGGGAAGGGAGCAGGTCCCAGTCCCGCTGTTTGGCATGAGAAGTAAAGAACTTGGAAACCATTTATTGCCTGAAACTGTAGTCTCCCCATCTGCAGTCCGCTTTTCCTTTAGCCCTGGAAAGATGGTATTTCTCATTTCCATTTTACTGACACTAAAATGGTTCTAGGATGAAATGTAAAGACACAGGAGGCTCAGAAGGCACATATGAGCCAACACGCGGGAGGTCTGCATAACAGCCAGAAACAGCACCTCCTCTCCTGTGCTGCAGTCCCACGTCTGAGCACTCGATTACTCTTGCACCACTTCAGAATAAAGGCATCAGTTTTACTTCAGTTTACACTTCGGTTCCAGACAGCTAGCACCTTATTTTTAATTTCCTCTCTCCTATCATGACACAATTTTCCAAGTATACATCATTGTGGGCATTTACTTGAGTAATTTGGATTGACTCATTAAATTGCTTCCTTTTCATCTTTACAGATGAACCATATTTAATAGCTGTATTACATAACATATACCTACCAGGCCTACTCTGAACTTTCTAGAAGGGCAGTTTAGTTCTGTTCCACCACATTTATCTAAGCATCTAAGTCTCATTTTGAAGATGCCAAATGTTCTTTCAATTACTATTCTGGTCACTTTTTGAGTTTCATTATAATTTATAATGATACAGTTTTCAGAGAGAATCTGGAGATAAAAGAGAGATTAGGCAATTTTTCAAGAGATAACCACTGTCACCTTATGAAGAAAAAGAAAAATTGTTATAAAATAAAAGTCCTCAGCACATTAGAATTTATTGGAATACCTAAATGTGTGCTAGTAAGCAAAAAAAGAAAACATTCTTCCTGCAACATACTGTTTGGAAATAACATTACAAAAAACTCTGCGAGGGAGAAGTGAGCTATATAATATAATAGTATTAAAGCTTATTTGCTCAGTATTTCACTTTTACAGTTTCAGCTTAGACCTGATGTCTACGCAGCTATAACTCATCAAACTACCTTGTAATTTACATATTTATAATTCCCTGCAATTAATAAAAGGTACAACAATTAAGGTCTTAACTGAACAAATGGAAGATCTTGTGGTAACAACCTTTGCTCCCTCCCTCCCTTTTCACCACTGTTATTAGCATTAGGTGCTTCATTATGTCAAATTCAGATCATGCTACTTCTTTGTTCCTACAGCATCTTGCGTTGTGGGCAGTAACCTGGCAGCCTCCCTCCTATCATCAGAGGCTCCCTGTTGTTCTTGTAATGTGCAAGAGGGAGTTTCATCTGGAGGCAGACCGAGAAGCCAATATACATCATCATCGTGCTTTTGCAGCACTGAAGACAGAAAGAGTTCAAGATAATTTGTCATTAATATATACAAGACCACATCCTGTGGCTATTGCTCCAGGTTTAGGCATATCAAGGTCAAAGGAGCTACTCACTTAAGACGTATAGGATTTGGACGCTTCATTGTGTTAGCTCCTTCTGTACGGTTGGGATTTTTTTTTTTTAAGAGGGACCCATGTTGTAAATACAGGCGACATAAGCCTTGACCCACTTTTGGGAAAGGGATGTTATTACACAATACCTAAAAGGCTCTTAAGATATTTTTGGCCACTCAATAAATAATGAAAATATATATTCAATACTTCAATGCAGCATACTGCTTAATATTCTAAATGAGTCAAGGTACCACACCCAAATTTACTTTTAAATAATGCTCATCTTTTATAATTGTTTGCATGTCTTTTTCTGAAGTCATTAGTAAGATTTTTAAAACATTCAGAGTCAAGTAAATCACAGATTTGAACTACTCTAACAGCTTTTTACTGTTAGGTAAGTTGAGAAAGTATCAGTAACATACAGCTTGAGCACCCTTCGTAGGATGGCCTGTATTGGCCATTGACTTGCAGAAAATCAGATGCTGAATGGTAAGCTTCCTTTTTTTTTTTCCTTTCCACGTCATCTTGAACATCTTTATTTTGTCATTTGCTCTTATGGTGAGCATATTTCTGATTGTGCTCCCTCAAACATGTTCATAGCTAGTCTAGCAATTACAGATATTCTTAGTACTCATGTCCTTTTCACTGCTACATAAATTTGCACCTGTTGAGCCTTTAAACAAGTTGTGTTATACACACTGACTCCCAGTTTTACAAGGTTTCTCCATGTCTAGAACCTGACTGAATGCATGATGGCTCTGAGTGTTGGCAGAAGCCTTCTTCGGACATACACATTCACAGAATCAATTTGTCTGTATATTCCCAATAAATGCTGACACATATAGCAAAGATACATAATAAAAAGCTTCTGATATGCTTTCTGTGCACAGTACAAAGCAGTTTAATAACAGACACACCTAAATGTGTGTGCCAACAAGCATGCTGTCCTCGAGCCAAATGTCCTTTAACAGAGTCAGAGCCCTCGCATAAAGCACTTGTTTTCTCATCAGCTTTATACAAATAACCAATTTCTAAGGAGCACTTTCCATTTTACTCCCTATTACTCCAAGCTCTCCCAAACCATATGTGTTTATAACTGCTAACAGGACAAAAACATTGAAACATTAAAATAAAAGCTTAAAATAAATGTATCTTGCTACTTGCAATTCAACTGCAGAAGTCCTATTAATGTCAGTGTGTGTGGTGGGGAGGAAAGTTAGCTAGAGTTTGAATATAAAAAAATCGTCAGCTTCTCTAACATTTCATGGTAAGAATCATTTTTCATAGGACTACATAACATCTCATATACAGTTATATGGACCATCTTTCTCTTCCATTCCCAACTGCTTAACATCTCCGAGACAACTCCACGGTTTGGGAGAAAAAAGTGCGTTCTATCCCTTCAAGCACAATGCCTTTCAACATGTGCTGAAAAAATGCAGGTACCACTGGCTCCTGCAGTTCCTCAGCTCATCAATCTTAAATCAGCTCTTTTCTACCTGCTTTTTCAGAATATTACACTCTCTGCCTGTCTGCCCCTTCTTTTTCAATATCCTCTCTGGTTATCTTGTTCCTTGCTTCGGTACTTTCCCTTTTCCTTCCTTTTCAGCAACTTCAGAGCACCAGAAATAAGCTTCCAGTAACCAAATGGTTTCTAGTTTCTTGACAGAACTCAAGCATATATTGCTGCCATGTTCTAGTTCTTGGATCACATTTCAAGAGATTGTGGCATAAACCAACATAGATGTCAGCCAGTCTTAGGAGATACAATCAATCGATAATCCCCAAAAACCCCTTTGCGTTAAACCCCATGATTAACCCATGTGTATAGGACACATCGGGGTTAATTTCAGGGAGGCATATCTATGAATTTTAATTAAAGAAATATCTTTAACCATAATTTATCAGTTTTATTGCCTCACACAAGTGAACTCTTATCTTTGGCAACGCCTTCTCCAAACTATAGTTCTTATGTTCTGATGTAAAAAAATCTAAAACCTGAAAATACCCAGTCCTTTCTATACCTCTGAATGCAAAGACTCAATTACCAATTTGGTAAATACTTTCCCCCATAAAAACTGAGTCACCTTTATCCTGTTGTAAATGTACTGACAGAGAAAGATGCTTTTTTTTTTCCCACTTGCACTATTGCCTAACATTTACAGTGGTCCACCGGCACCAATATTAAATGAGTTCCTTACGTAAGATTTCATCAATGAAGGCTGTACGATAAATCTGTGGTATTTTTATGTCTGTACCTTTGAGAGTTCACCTGTTTCTTATTTACAAAGGACTAGATGCAATTCCCTGTATCCACTTAGATTTCACTTGGCATTGTGCTACTGGAACAAAAAACAGAACTGTTAACATTTTCTGGCAATGGCTCATATCTATACTGTTGACTTCCATTTCAGAAACCACTAGAAACGATTTAGCCAATGTTAAGTGTCATTTATTTTTCAGCCACTTGTTATACAGAGCAGTAAACAAAGTCAATGAAACTAACAATGCTGTATCTAATGACATTACTCATTTATAAGACTAAAGCTACGTTCTCATGGGTTTACGATTATGCAGATGTAAGTTACAGCATTTGAAATTAGCCTTCATCTTGACTGATGAATACTGAAAATTAGGACACTGAAAAAATGCCTGGAAAATTTTCCCAAAAGGAAAAGTTTCTGTTTTCACAGAAATGGCTTCATCTTGACATATATATAATACAAAACAAAGCTAAACCAGAAAGATTTGTAGGAACTGTCATAGCAACCTGTTTTGATTTAATTTGCCAAAATTCTGTTGTGGAAATTACTCAGTTTTTACCAAGTATTTTATGTAGCTTGCATGGAGAAATAATGAAATGGAACGGATCCTAGTACCCTGTCAGAGAACTTTCCAAATTAGGGTAGTGGTCGTTGG
>JAVKLA010000053.1:43925719-43938519 GCA_034782735.1 Sagittarius serpentarius | reverse complement strand
TTCCCCCCCCCCCCCCCCCCACCATATTATTGCAAGTCTCACTATCATTATAGTTCGCTAGATGTTCCTTCAATATTTCTCAGCAGGTTCATTAATTTAATGAAAAAGCATTCTCTGTTTTCTTTCTTTTTTATAAGGGATGGTTCATTCAGCTGTCATTCAAATACGAAGAATGCTTTGAAAATGTAAATATTCCTGCAGTGTCATTCCCATTTGAGGTGTGCTTTATGTAAGGCATGTAAGGCCTTATGTAACTCTTGACCTGATCGATCAAGAGGTGCAACCATTTTCAGAAGATGCATAATTCAAGTTGAATGTGCATAGCATTTTTGATATTGAAATCAAGATTTTTCTACATGCGGCATGTTCATTTTACATGGAGCATTCTTCTCACACTTTGCATACTTCTCTCACAATTAAAAGGTCCATGTGGATTTTCGGAATGTCATTTTCTTTCTGTTTGAAAATCCATCCATCTCCAAACTGGAAGTGGATGAGCCTGCTGCTAGATAATTGTCTGCCTTCATAAGCCTATGGGATTATTTGCACTGGTCATGACAAACAAACACAAAAAAGAATTCTTTATATCATTCTTTAACTGTCAATGAAAAGCGAGTACAGGGCAAAGGGGTCTGAAATACTCCAGGCTTATTGCTCACTATTTATTAATTTGTTCGTAAGCAAACCTCCTGAATTTTATGTTGCTGTATTGCTACTGTAGATGATAAAAGATTTCTTAGTTGAAGTACATGATCTCTAGCAGAAAAAAAGGTATGACCTTTCTAAAAAAGTTAATTAACAAGAAAGACTCCATAAATTAGGTCAAAAGGTCCATTAAGATGCAAGAAAATTACAGCTTACAACAGACTGGTCACCACCAGCAGTAGCTCTTGTCATCAGCTTTCCGTTATTTAATTTTTTTCTTGATTTTTCTCCTCTCTTTTTACTTACAGCTGCTGCTCCTTTAGAAAAATCAACTTTCTGTCATTTCCATGATTCATCAAGGTCTGAAGGAAAAGACCAGAATCATCCATAGTCTTTTCATTTGTGATGCAGACTACTAAAAACTTCATTAACTTTCTTCAGGCCATATTTTAGTTATAAGTCTTTTGTGCATTTTTACAGATGTTAACGGAAAGATGCATCGTCTTGGACTTCTGTCAATAGAAAAAAAAAAAGAAATTAGAAATTTTACATACTTCAAGATGTGGGAGATAATTTCTTTAAACATTATTACATCTAAAACAAATTTTGATTCTCTCTCACCACTACTTTGTGCCCACAAGACAGAAAATATATTTAAGTGATTGCACTTCTAATAAAAAATGTTTAGCAAGTAATATATCACAAGTATCTGTTTTAACCCTTGATTTAAGTACAGAAAATCTTTGGCGCAGTGCAAACCAGAAATTAGAAACAAAAAGAATGGTTAATAAAAACAAGAGCAAGTTTCTCTTTCTTGTAGACCAAAAGTGATACAGCTAGTTACCTCTAGATTACCAAAATGCAATGTCAGACACTGAGATTCCCTGTCATGTTTTGTCTACTAAAAATCTCATAAAGACACAAGAGTTTGTATACTAGGGCCAGAGAATGGATCAAAATTTAGCCCAGTACTTATAAATGACATTGCAGAGAAGTACTGTGATTCAGCGGAGGAATCCAGCAATTTTCACATGGATAAGCAAGTACCAGATAGCTTTCCATCCTACCTCGTATGTATAGAAAGCACAACAGTATGTAATAATTGAAAAAGCAGAAGGTTGAGGACAGTCATCTCCCTGAAGGGGAGCAAATCCATTGGCTGTTTTCTTCAACAGTGGAATACTTAATGAACTGCATTTGGAACCATGTCAGCACAGAAAACCCTTCTGTTCCTGAGACTGAAAATTTTGAAGGGAGTCATTCTTACTCTGTGACAGTTACTAGGATCCGGATATTAATCCTTCTCCCTAAGCCCTTTCTTGCTTAGGAAAAGACAGGAATTTTAGGGACAGAGCAGTTCCAGAAGACAATTTCAACTAGTTCTGCAAAGGCATGAGCCAAAAATACATACTGCACTTTTTAATCTGTGCACCTTCTGCCTATTTCCTCTATGACCTCTTGCACACTCAGCCCAGCTCCCTCCTTTGGTCTCTCACTTGCCCTGTTCTCCTCCAAAGACGAGACTACCTGAACTTATACTCTGTGTACATATGAACTACATTATCTTGCAGTTTAAAACATAATTGTTTACCTCTGATAAGTTTCACTAACTGAGATGCCTAGGAAGAAAAAACTACATTCTGGCATTGCGTAGGATTCACAGTCATGGACAGATTTCCTGTTGTTACGATGCAGTGTGCAAACATAAGAAAATAGAGCTTGTTTTCCAAGGAGCTAACAACATCAGCAGCACAAGACATGAAGTGTTTACAAACAGATGGGAAACAGCTAGAAGGTGGTGGTCAACATGAAAAGCAGCACTCTCTGCTTAAGAGCTGCTTATCTGATCAAGGTTTTTGTAGCAGAGAGGAGCTTTAAGGAAAGATAAAAAACATATTTTTTCTGATACATGTATAATTAAGACAACTTAGATGTGTAAAAACTGAGGCAGCTTTAAAGAAGTCAAGTCAGTTGTTCACGGATGCTTAAGGAAGAGCTGAGAAGTTACACTTTCCTGAGTCTCCATCTTTTCCCTAGCTGCTACCCCTGTCCAGATAGAATATGATTCATTTTATAAATGTGAGAGATTTTATGGCATTTGAATTGAATATTCCAAAGTTTATAGCACATTCTCTGAATACATGCAAGATTTCTAAACCCTTCTTTCTCCACCCTACCTTCAAAATATAGAGGCACAATAAATCTACTGCACATTGCCCTTCTTGCAATTAAAGCATAAGCGATGACCTCCATAAACGACCCCCCACCCTGCTAATAGGTGTCATCAACTGAAATTCAAAATAAAATTTTAACAAAATTTAAAATCTATTCCTGTGATTTTGAGAAGTAACCACTGAAGGAAAAGGCCTTGTAAGAGTCTGCTATAGTGGTCATTAATCTAGTCAACATTAGTCTGACTACAGCAGAAAGCAGGTGTCTTTTTTGCATTTCTTTTGAATATTTAAAGTCAGCTGAAAGAAGTGAAAGTAATTGCCCCATCCTCTGCAGCACAAAAAAGTGGATAGACATACCCCCTGTGTTTTTTTTCCTCAAAATAAATTGCATCTGCTACTTGCCTTCTAGTTACTTCAGAGGTACAAGTCAGGGTAAGTCCCTGGATGCTTTGACTGGCAGATTCTTTTGAGCCAGAAAAAACAGTCAAAAGGGGTGGCAGAGGGCATGGCAGGCAGGAGACTCTTATTGTCAGAACCCACCTTGCCTATGACTCTTTATACAATATCCAATTTAAATGACCTGCAGAGTGTGAAGGCTTTACTATTGCTTACTGCACTGCTCACGCTAATATTTAGCACAGAAGTGTCTCACTGCAGAGGAGAAGCAGGAAATATTTGCAACCTAGTGCTCAAGCAAATGTGCCAAAAACGACATATCTAAACCAAAACACAGGTCTCTAAAATACCTGCCCAAATGGTACTGAAATGTGCTCAGGGACAGTGAATAATTTTAGTCAATCCGTGTATATATATGGGCACTCAGACAATCAAATCTGAAAGGTAGTGTCTATTAATACAAGGCACTGAAGTATCTTTCAGAGCTGCTGACAATCTCCCTTCAGCATAGGCAGGCAACTATCTACATTAAAGAAACAACCTATTACTTTGTTTATCTTTAAAGACAACTGAGCCTAAACGAAGCTTAAAGCATTCTAAGTTCCACCTGCAGCTTTCAAAGTCTGCTTGAGTTGCCTAAGAGATACAGATCCTCCTCAATTTCTCTTACATAGATATTAGTTAAGTGATTCTTTCCATTAGAAGCCCTGCTGGTCTTAGCTTTCTTGTTCTCTGAAATTCTCTTTTTCAATAAACCACAAATGTTGTCCACACAGGAACATGGGTTCAGGATTACGTGGTGAAAGAAACAAAGTACATCTAGACATAAAGAGGTATTGAGATAATAACAGAGGAAGTAAGAACTCAAAAAAGTTCATGTTCTTGAAGCAAACAATTGAGACCATTGTTAGCAATAATCTCTCTTCATGTAGAAGAAAGTTCTACAAGAGAAAAGATGAGCAAAAGGTGTGGAAGTTTTTTTTTTTTCTTTGTGTACGCAGACACAATGCTGAGACTTTACACTGGGGTAAAGTGGATAATTCCTGCTGTGGAATTTTCGTGAGAGCTAGATGTAAAGACAAAAACATACTTTGTAATACTTCAAGAAGTGGACTAACCTATTTTAAGACTGAAAACATGTCAAATATTAGGTCTTGCTGAAGAAGTTGATATTGTACAGTATTTGGATGCTAGGGAAATAGAAGAAAATAGAGAAAAAGAGGTAAATGACATGATAGATATTTTATAGCAAAAGCTAAATGCCCAGTAGTTAAGACAAACGTGGGGAAAAAATAAGATAAATTGATTGCTATGTTAAAAAAGTATATTAAAAAAAGCTTGATTTAGCATTATTGTAGAATATTGTATTTATAAATATACTCAGATTAATTTGGATCTACCCTCAGTGTAAACTATTTCTGTATGCTAGTGAATATAAAAATTCTAGATTATTATCCCCACTATCCAAGACCAGCTTTGTCAGAGAACACATGGAATGTGTAATTTTATGGAGAAAATCTTTATTTGCTGGATATCATGTCACAGCTATTGTAATAATTGGTAACAGACTATGGCTTGATTACTACAGATTTAAATGGTACACAGAAGAAAATGATTTCCAGTAGGTTACATCATGACAAGCTACCCACTATCTAATGCTGTTGTTAAAAAAAAAAAAAAAAAAAAAAAAAAAAAAAAAGAAAAAATATTCAACAGATGATTTAGAAAGTCAAGTTCAGATCTGTCCAGGCATCGCTAAACTATAGGTCAGTATTTGAAAACAGGGACTGCTACGTGCTGAAATTTGCTATGCGATACCCTTGGAACCACCAATCTGCCTATATAACCACAAATGCCAGCATACAGTTCCTTAAGCAGAGAAACTTAAAACCCCCTTGATTTCCTTCACTTTTTATCCTACAGATCATGCAGCTTTGGGTTCTTCAAAACCAGCAAAGACCACTGCACTTACAGAACCTAAGCCCTCTTTCTGCCACACAGTCTCCACAGCATAAATACTGCAAATTTTCTGCAGAGCTCATAAGACACCATGGTTTCTCCCGTACATTTACGTTCTGGTTGATCACACAGCAGCTATAGATTTAGGTCCTGCACTAACATCTTTTAACAATGATCCCACTCATTTCCTGATGGCCTTTTCTACAGATAAGGACTACTACACCTACATGAAGTGACTGGGCACAGTCAGAGGGTTCATCTGGCACATGGGCTAAGGCTGTGGAATGTTGCTTCAAGAACCCCAGCTCTTCCAGGACCTTTTGCCCATGTGTATTTATGTGTCTCCAAGTGTGTTCTCCCCCAAATTCTGCACATCGCCTTTCCACTTTGATCAGCTGCTCTCAGTAACAGCTAAAGTGAATGCAACTTGTATGTGACTAGTTACTCCTGTGAGTAACTATGTGTTGCAGAACTCAAAATGAAAATCTTAAGGAAAGGAAAGGTAAATATTAAACGGCCAACAGGGACCAGGCTTACTGATAAATGTGAAGCAGATCCTGTTTGTATTTTTCTGTAGTTCTTATTCTAATCATTCTTATTCTAATCATTCTTATTTTCATGTACATGCTTAATATTTGGGTTCTAAATTGCGACAGCTCCACAGCTGGCACAGAGCTAAAACAACATGTACTTACAAAGAGCACCCATGCATGTTTCACTTAAGCAGAATAGTCTTTTTGTCTGTCTTGCTAATCAAAGCGCCCAATAACTCTGATGCTTTGGTGATGTCTCTTTTCTATACATAGCTGAATGTTGGCAGTGGGAGATCCCATGGCAGTTGCAAGTGTTTTTTAGGAGCTGTCAGCTGGTCTCCCTCGCCTGGTAAGAGCTACATTCATTTACAGAGCAGCTTAGCAGCTTATCTCAGTTTTTAGTAAACAGTAGCAACAAATTCAGTTTTCTTCCTTTTCTTTGAGACAGTTAACAGTGATAAAAAATAAGGGTAGTTTCAAAACTCGGTTAATGACCTAAAGGAAAGGAAGAAATGTCTAAACAGTGGACAGAGCCCTCTTTCAGGACCATGAAAAAAATAAGTTCGTACAGGTCTTCCAGATTTTCAGATGCCCTTATCACATTCTGGCAGACCTCTTAGCAATAGTCCAGCAATCCATGTCTTCTGTCTTAGAGAAAAGTAATCTCGACTAGGTAAATAATCTGATTTGTTTCTTAAATTGACACACTTTAAACACAAACATGCACAGAGAGTTGAATGAGTCCTTTGGTTTGAATTTACAAGAGATGTATTTGCAGCTTAGTTACTGGCGAAGGGAAGAAGTTCTATAATTTTTCATAATCATGCTTATTTACTACTTGTGGTTCTTATATGTACACTATAGCTCATGCTCATTTTAGTCAAATGCCTGGAGAAACATTTAGATGACATTCAATTAGTGATGTAACGCACTGTGATAAAGAGGTAGGTAATTACTATGTTCTGTTTGGGAACCTTGCTTGTTTTCATTAATATTCACAACAGACTAGCCAGTTACTACAAAGTAAGGCACTGCCCCTACCTAGAAGAACTAGCAATCCAAATGATATGGAGTAAAGAAATGAAGGCAAGAAATGGGTCTGTAAAGGCTTCCTAACATCACATGGCTCCATTCAATAGGATAGGATTAACAGTACCTAGAAAAGTAATTTAATGCAACTTGAAAGTTTATTAAAGATGCAAAATAAACACCTAGTTTGCCTTACAGCAATAATTTACAGATCATCATAAAGTGGAGGTCAGACTAGCATGATCTCTGTTTACACATGCAGAATAGGTCATGTTTCAGTCCTAAATGACATTGTGAGGTTAAAATAATTCCAACTATTTCTGTGTACTACTGACTGTGACTACTTACATCTGTTATATGGCTGTACCAAGTATGTGCCATGACAAACTCTATGAATGATTCTATGAATCTGATCATATTTAAATTCATATCTAAATGAGTTCTTGCCTAAGAAATTGTTTTCCCTGCTTCAAACTGTCTCCTGGACTCTGTTGTTGTGCCTTGATAAAGGGAATTAAAGTTCCAATTCAGATCCCTTCCTCATTTATTCATTGTAAAAATGAATATAAGTCCTGACTATATCTTTCTCAGGCTGGGAAATAGAGAAGAAACAGACTAGCAACTACTGCCTTTACTTGAGGCCTAATAGATACCTGTACTACTAACATCATTCCCTTACAGGCTGAGGCAGGGAAATTGTTTTGGCAAGTTCCCTGCAAGCCTAAAAAACAGGCAAGAAAAGGTAAAACCATGGAAGGACTCATCCCCCTCCCCTCCTTGTTGCCTGCGAGTTTATGTAAAAGCTGGGGAAGCAGATGGGTGCCACAAGAAGCGCAAAGGCTGTGTGGAACAACAGCAGTCAGTAGGATTCACGCTGCCTCAGAACGGCAAAGTCCGTTCAATGACACCTACTCCACAGGGATCCTCTGCCACTGGGACTTAACGGCACTTCAGGCTCCGCAATTTTGGAGTAGGATGGTGGCAGCATGTTCCATCCAAAAGGAACAGCAGAAGAACGTGCTGCAGCGTAGCAAAAAAGCTTAAGCTTGGTAAGATTAGCAATATAAGCGAAGTAACAGAAAAAAGGAAAGTGCAAGGCTCTGCAGAGAGGGACAAAACCCGACACTTGGTGCAGAGAAGGTAGGGCTGTAACGACACCCAAGTAACAAGAAAGCCATAAGCAAAGTTTTCGTAGTTTAAGAGAACAGGAGAACTAAAGTTCTTGCAATCGGTCCTGACGGTACACTCATAAAGCAATTATCTTCCCTCTGTGTAGTATCTGAAGCAGCGCAAGAGATCATTACCCAAATAAATCCACATAAACTCCCTCCCAGCATTTTGTTCGCCAGCCCCTCCTGTCACAGCTTCCAGCGCTGTCCCTTGGCCACCGGCCCGCGCTTCCGAAGCCCCCACTGCCGGGCACAGCCCTTCTGCGGCAGCCCCTCGGCCTCCTCTGCGTTCCCACCCGCACAAGATGGACACGCCACGGCCACCGAGTCGCACCTCGCTCCGCCGCGGTGCCGGGACGCGCCATACCCTCCCAGTGCCGCTTTCCAGGCCGCCGGACTTGCGGCCAGCGCAGCCCCGTTTCCCCCCCGCCCCGCGTCGCCGCCGGGCCCCACAGCGCCCGTCCAGCCGGGGTGCCCTCACCTCAGCTCTCCACCTGCCGCAGCTGCCCCGGGCCTCCCTCCGGGCCCTCTCCCGGCCCACACAGCAGCAACCACCGCCGCCCTCTCCCTCCCGGCCCCTCGGGCGCCTCCCGCAAGCCCCGCTCCCCTCCCCGCACACCCCCAGCCCCACACCTCCTCCGCCGCACCGCCCCCCCTCTCTCCCTCCCCTTCCTCCCTCCTTCCCTCCCTCACCCGGCCGCTTGGTAACGCCGTTTCCATACTCACAGCAACTGCGCACTGAGCCGGCCCGCAGCCGGCCTGGGGACCTGCTTAGCCCGGCTCGGCAGCGACGGCAAGGCCGCCCCCCCACCTCGTCACCCCCTCGGCGGGCAGCTCCCCGCGCCCAGCGGCGGCGGCGGCGGCGGCGCAGGCGCGCTGCCTCCTCCCCTAGTGGCTGCCGTGGGGAGGCTGGCGGCCGCGGCGGCAGCTCCCGGGTCCCCTCAGAGCCCAGCGAGCGCGGCTCGGGCCGGCAGCGGGAGGCGGGCGGCGAGGACGGGAGGCGGGGGCCGGGGCCGGGCGCTGTGTGAGGGAGCCGCGCGCCGCACACCCAGCCCCGTCAGTAACCGTCGCTGCTGGGGAGGAGGAGGCGGAGGAGGCGGCGGCAGCGGCGGCGGCGAGAGATTCTCCCACCCCCACCCACCGAGCTGAGGTGAGGCCAGGGCAAAGCATCCTCCTTTTTTCCCCTCATCCCTTCCTCCCTTTCATCCTTCCCCCCACCTCCCCGAGCTCCTTCCTTTCATCCTTCTTTCCTTATCCTCCTTCCTCCTTATCTCGCCTTCCCCTCATCCTTCCTTGCGCTTCCTGGTCCTCCTTTCCTTTCTTCTCTCCTTAGCCACCTTTCTCCACTCCTCCCCATCCCCCAGACTCCTTCTCCCCGTGCCCACATTTCACACCCACCAGAAATAATAATCATGCCGCCTTTTTTTTTCTTTTTCTTTTTTTAAAATGCAATTTTAATTCTCACCCAGTGAAAGAGGGAGAGAGAAAGAGACAGACTCGGTCACAGACAGAGATAATCCCCCCTCCTTTAAAGAATGGATTTAAATTAATGGTCATTTTGTGGTGTGTGTATTATGGGAAGAGGGGGATTATATTTAGGGAAGAAAAGAAAGGGTCAAAGGTGTGTTGTTTCACTTATTCATCTATTTACCTAGCATCACTTTCAGATGAAACCTAGCTCTGTATTATTTTAAGTCTTTTTTTTTTTTAAATCTTTTAAAAATTATTCTCCTTTCTTCAGGCATCAGAGGTTTCCTCCTCCCTTTTATCCATCTACTGTGCGTCTCTGTAATTTACAGTCTCTGCTGCTGCTGCTCTGATTGTCTCAGCCGG
This sequence comes from Sagittarius serpentarius, assembly GCA_034782735.1. Lineage (NCBI taxonomy): Eukaryota > Metazoa > Chordata > Aves > Accipitriformes > Sagittariidae > Sagittarius > Sagittarius serpentarius. The sequence continues at coordinate 43,928,781 of JAVKLA010000053.1, read as the reverse complement.
GAGCCGGCAGAGAAGGGGCGCGGGGAGCGGTGCCGTGCGGTGAGGAGGGGGCGGTGGGCGCCGGCAGAAAGCAGCTTCTTCCATCCCTTCCCTCTAGGCCTCTTCCAGGGTCTGAGACCTTTCAAACCACCCGCTTCGTATCCCATCCGCAATCCAGCCCGAAAGGTGCTAGCTCCCGTCAAAGGATTTGCTCCGGTGGCAAAGAGTGAAAGTTTAAAAAGCAGCTTTGTCTTTACGTGGAGCGCGCTGGGGATGGCGAAAAGCTGTGTGGATGTTGGCTGAAAGGCGATGGCCACAGTGTCTCGTTGGCGTGGCTTCTGGAGTGGAATAAGTTTTGCTTTGACGTGGTGGTGGTGAGCGGCGTCGCTGCTGCGAGACTTCCTTGGCTGCCTTGCCCGTTTGGGAGTTGGCGTTGTGGGTGCGTGTTCTTAGGGAAGCATCAGTACGCCAAGGGTTCGGGAAAGTAACTTTTACATATTTACGGTGGGGTGTAGCGTGAGGAGTAGGTAGCACGCACCTGCTTTTCTGTAGATCGGAGGGGTGAATGCAGTCCCTTGGGTCTTCCCAGTTTTGTGTGATGCTTGTTTTCTTTTTCGGGTGATGCTCTGTCAGTTGAAAAGATCAGTTGGTGGTTGTATTTCTCCCGTCATCAGTTGTGCAGTGGCAGAACATTTATTTGATTGTTAGCATGCTTCAGACAATTTCAGCCTTTTTAAGCTTACATTTGCTGAATTAGAAGTTTGTTTATACTTCATCAGGATAGATATGTTTCAAAACCCCTGTTATTTGAGAAGTCTATAGATACCACAGCAGCTGATACTATGGCAAAACTCTATCAGCATGAATAAAATTAAAACACACATTATGCATTATCTTGGCACGTATTCCCTAAGAAATGTTGATTCTGTTAACTTGTCAAGATTGCAGCGAATGCTGTGTGTTTTGGACTACAAGGTAGATAAGTAGCATGAATAGGGGTAGCCTTCAGTGATGTTGCTGGTGCGAACAACAGATCTTACTGTCTTTGTGGCTATTACAAAGCTGCTGGTTTTCCTTTTTATCTATAGTGTCTATGATTGATATTATGTATTGTACCAGGATTTTTTATACTCCAGGTCAAACAGAATTCTTTCTAGAGGAGAAAAAGTATAGCCCTGAAGGATGAACTTTTGCACTCAATTGTGTAAATGATTGTTTACAGAAATAAACCTCAGCTGTGTACAAGATAGCTGTAATTCCATTAATGGGCTCTGCTGATGACAAAAGCCTCAACAGGAAAGCCCCAGCGTCACTTGAGCCCTTCCATGGAAATGCAACCCTAATTTATGCAGATTTCTGAAAGCTCTTTTAATATTAATGTTGAGCATGTATGGTACTACTGAAATGCCTTTGAACCACTGAAAACCAAGAGTATTCACAGACTGAGACTTTAAAGCCAAAGGAAGCAGTTAGATCTTCTGCTCTGACCCCTTGTCTATTATAGTCAGTTGGATTTTATCCGGTTACTTTTGGGTACAATAACTTGCATCTGACTGAAACATATTTTCCAGAAAAATTGAAATTTTCATCAGAAGACAGTAGGAGGTGGAGATTCTGCTGTTTATTAAGTTATTTGGCTTCAGCTTCCAGTCACTGGTTAGTGATGTGCCTTTCTCCACTATGCTGAAGAACTCTTAAGTATTTTCTTACCATGGAGGTATTTATCTGCTGTAACTTAGTATTCCCTCTCTTTTCTATTTGCAAAAACCAAGTGAACTAAAATTCTTTAAATTTGTCACTGCATGCATTTTCCTCACAACTCAGTTTCTGTGGCTTTTTTTCCAAATCCACTTTTTCATCATATTTGTGAAAACGTGAGCTGGATACAGCATGCCAATGCCTTGTCTCAGGAGGGTTTTCCGAGTTAAAATATTACCTCTCTAGCGTTAGTCTTCTGTTCATACATTGCATTTACATATTAAACCTTCATCTGCAGCGCTGCATTTTGATCTCCTTTTCACTGGGTACGCTCACTGTGGCAAACCCTTTGCAGGACTGTTTCTTTCCACAGGAGTTCATTGTTCTGTAGACTAGCATGTGTTTCTTGATTGTAGCTTTATAACTTTGTACATGGCTTTTTTTAAGAATGTTTTGTTTCTAGCGTAGGTTGAATATACCAAACACTCCTGATGGCTTTTTGTAACTAATTTATCTCAGTTATGTAGCATTCTATCAATTTCTAACTTGTGCAAATTTTGTCAGGATTGATCGTGTAGACTTGCATATAATTGAAAAGGTGTTTCATGGTCGTGGCTCCACCTTTGGGGAACTCCATGTTAATCTGAGTTATGTTGTGATGCTTTCTTCATGAAAGCTGTTTTTTGAGATGTCACTTAACCAGTTCTTCACCTGTTTAACTGGTGCTGTTTTGTCATCAGGCTGTCATAGAATAATACACCAAGTGCCACAGAAGTTTATACATGCATATGGATATTTTTACCAATTGGAAGTATCAATTGTGTCAAAGAATAAAACCAGATTATTTTAAGAAGATCAATTTTGATTAATTTTACTTCCTATTATTTGTTATATAGCTCTGATATATCGGTTGAATCTCATACCATTTTTCTTAAATTATTGTTTTGCTCAGCCCTGCCATCGTTCTAACTTTCCTATAGCTATAAACATGGTCTCACTAGCTCTTTTAGAGTATGGTTGTAACATTAGTGTTCATTCAGACTTCTGAAATTTCCCTGGTATTTTCTGAATTGCTAAAAACTCATGCCGGTGGGACAGATACCTCCTTGGATACTTCTGTGAGAACCCTCTACTATGGTGATCTTTGCTCCTGCTGACCAAAAGTGTTTATTGCAAAGTGATATTTTTTAACGTTGTACTTGCAATGGTCTGAAGAAGTAATTAATCATTCTCTTAGGTACCAGCAAATCATCCCACTTCTTTACAAATGCAGAATTACTTATTGAATGTATCTGCCCCTTTGCACTATTATTGTAGATCAGAGTCCCTGTTTAGCAGCAGACCTGTGTGAGGGCTAAGATTTCTTTTGTGCTTACAAATTCACG
>JAVKLA010000053.1:43887152-43925709 GCA_034782735.1 Sagittarius serpentarius | reverse complement strand
TGTTTTCTTTTGCTGTTGCCAAGAAATGTCTTCATCTTTGCCTATCATTTTTTTTACACTTACTGTTTCAAAAAGTATGGAATTTGTTATCCTTTAATACTTTTCTTCTTGTTATGTATGGCTTCTTACTTCTAATAGCTGTATTTATTGAAATCTGTTTTGTTGCCAAATTGTAGTAGTTATGACAATGCCTTCTAGGTATTACATGCTGTCTGAACACGCGGGTATGAGATTTATTTTTTTCTGTGTACAATGACAGAGCCATACAATTTATTACATTTCAGAGCAGAGTAGGCTTTTGCTTTTAATATAGCATGTTTCAAGGCTTGGGTAAAGAAAGCTAAGCCCTTTATTTATTTTCTCCAGACTTTGTTCATAGGCAGTACAAAGCATAGAACATACTTTGGTTTTAGAAATAATACTAAATGGTAGTGGAAATATGAAGAGGAAGTATACAGAAATAAAAAAACACATATGTAGTTGGAAATAGGAAGGGCAGGCATACAGAACAGAGAGTAACAACATTAACCTAATAGTAATTACAAGTAACATACTAGGTCATAACTTGATTGGAGTTTTTGTGGCTCGGGTCTGTAGAAACTGTTCCCCTAAAGCTAATTTGAGGTAAGATGCAAGAAGAAGATATAAAAAGAACAGAACTGGATGGGAAGATGAAAGTGACAAAAAGAAAATTGTATTTTAGAGGCTAGCTAAGAGCTGCTTCTGGACTAAAATAAACTTGTTTATTTTGTATAAACATAACATTTGTTAGGATAAACTTTCTTGAGGAATTACGTAAACAGTAAAGTGTATCAGCTGACCAGCGAGAACTTTCCCAAGGCACTGCTTCCAACACAGCAGGCTTCTGCAGGAAGCAGGAGTGGCTGAGACTCTAGTTCCTCTGTGGAGCTCCGTTATTGATGGGTAAGGTCCTCTAGCTGTATCAACAACACCGTGAACCTGACGGTGATCAAACTGCTTCTAAGTCTAGCATGCCTTGAACACTGTTGGAAAATAATTTTATTAATATTTTAATGTAAAAGAGACAAAAGTGTTTAAGACTTCTGTAACAAGTAAGTGGAAGACATGACAACAAAGAACAGAAACCAGGTTTTGGCCCATTAAAAGAACTGGTTAATAACTAAGTTATTCTTGTATTCCAGCTGCTTACTGTCTCATGGGAAGTCATAATACATCTAAATGTATCTCAAAGAGTGATAACGCTGTTGTCTTGAGTCTTCAGTTGGGCAGGCTCAGCACTCTGGATGTAAATGAATTTTGTCTTGGGTTTCTGGATAAAAGCTCTACATCTCAGTTTTCGAAAAGGTTTCCTCAACATCGTACGTGAGCCATTGAGAGAGTACTAAGATATCTGTTTCCAAACAATGGTGGTATACAAGGAGGTATTCTTGAAAGTTTTCAAACAGTAAGATAGGTTGAAGTCATATTCGCATAAGAAAACATCAGCTGCTCTAGGAAATTAAATTCTTGTGGGCATCACTTACCAGTACAGTTGGTTGAAAATCAAGATTTGTGTGTTATGGAAAATCCTAGTCTTTGGGAATAGTGTTTTATTTTGAGTTGTAACAAGGTGGTGAAGTTTAAAATTTCCAGCAAAATGAAAATTATTTCCCCAAGTAGGAATAACGCCATCCCCTGCAAACCCCTGATATACATATTTTGTTTCAAATTTCATATCCTGTCATCAGACAAAGCATTTTGACTTTATGGGGAGCAGGAGGAAATCTTTTCAATAGTTTTTCATTGGATGTGTTGACAAAACACCCCTTTCTTTGAAGTACTTTTACTCTGCTTAATCAGCATTTCTGACAGCAAGTTGTGTGGTTTTTTTTTTCCTTTGGAATATTTTTTGGCTAGCTACACTTTTCAGTCACATCACCCCTTGCATTAGTATTCTAGTATTGAGAAGAATAGAGAAATGTTTTCAACATTGCTGCAGAGACTGCCCAAGTTTTCAGGCTTCTTAATTAATGAGAATTATTCAGTTAAGTGAAGCTGAATCCTGTAACTGTAAGAACATCTCACAGGGTTTTAATTTGAGATGTAAGAAAAATAGTAGATTTTGCAGTTACACAGAAGAATCTCTGTGTTTAGAGTATTTTAAAGCTCTTTTTATAGATATTCCACTCTGTTGTTATCACTGGTGTTATAATGATAATTACGTGACATTTCTCTCTCCTGTGTACTTGTTCTTTTCTTTGAAGCTGTGTATTTTAAAAACAAGTATATGCTACATTATGGTTAAAATAGACAAGAATATTAGAACAGAAGACAATCTGAACATAAGTGGAACTGAAATTCTGAATACACTTTTCGAAACAGAAAGTAGAAGTGGTTTTGGTCAGGCTAGGGTCCCCATTGCCCAGGTGACTTCTGCAAATGCAACTTAAGTTTTTAAGTTACTTAAGGCTTCTTGTAAATGGATTAATCAGTTTGTCCTTTTCTACAACTAATCAACTTTAATTTTTAATACTTTATTATTTACTAACAAAACCCACCGCTCTATATTCCATTGCATCTGTCTTTATAGAAATTCTCTGTTAAAGCCCATTCAGCACAGCGGGGGCAGCTAAATCTCTCAGTTCTCTTAAGTTTTGTTTATAAGAAATGGATCAATTAGAAATATTTTATTCCTTATACTTTAAATACAGAAACTGTGTCCATCCTGTAGAGAGCTGAGAAAACTGCTTTTATCAGTTCTCTAAATCTTTTCAAACATGAAAAGAAATTCCGAAAGACCTCTTCCTAAAGATTTAACTTTCAAGTTACATTATGGAGTAAAATACTAGTAGAAAATTTTAGTAAGCACTGCTTTTATTCCTATTGTAGTATTATAATGTTAGTAGCAATAGTTGTGTCCTTTCCAAAGGAACCGTGTTAACAACCATGATTAAAACCTCTTGAAAAGTGGTGTAAAAATATTTGCAGTTTTAGTTTCCTCAAATAATCTGAGGCAGATATATTTATCTGATGGGCTATTTTTTTTCCCCTTCACTGCCTCTGGAAAAACACTTTGGTTTTTGCTGCTTGGTCTAGTAAGATGTCCTCTTTAGTGTTCTGTAACTTTTGAGGCAGTTTAGAGATTTTTGTAAATAAATTAATTAATGAATATAAATAAGAGAATAGAGGTGACATCCTCTGTCATTAAATATTATTTTCCTTGAACATTTACTGAATGGTCTGTTTTTCTGATATAAAATATGATCAGCTGTGATAAGTTACCCATGGTTAATTCTTCATGTAAGTTCATATCTAAACCATTACATATCCCCCACTGGATGCAGTATTGCATCTGTGAGCAAGATGGGGCTAATGCACAGAGGTGAAACTTGTTTATGGGCAGTGTTGTGTAATAGAACATCTGATTATTTTGTTAGATAAAAGCAGCGTAATACATATTTCCTATTAAGATGAAGCTAGAGCTGCAGTTGCTTTAAATCAAACCACCATATTTGTTGAGAAACTGTGAATGTAGAAGCCAATTAGTTTTTGTTTTTTGTGCATCTTTATAAAAAATCATATGATGAAAATGGTTATTTCACTTTTTACCAAAATAGTAAAGGATTGATTTATAACTTTTTAAAATTATGCCAGAATATTTCAGTAAAAAAAATTGTACCATCTGTGTTTGATTTTGATAGAGAATTTATCAAAACTCTTCATAAATGGTTACCTGATGGTTACAGATGTTGACTGTTTAGATAACAAAAGACTGTTCAGCCTTTCAAGGAAAGGTGTGAAAAAGATGATAACAACTAAAATTTCAGGGGAGAAACATCCAGAGTAAGAAGGATGCATGTTTTAAGCATCTCTTTTCTGCTTTTTTACAGATGATGATCAAAAAATGCCATCCTTTAGTGCCAGCAGTGCTTGCGCATAACCAAGCCTGGCTTTAAACAATTGTCATTTATTTTTCCTGTTGTTGATTAAGATTAGACTATCACTCATCAACATTAGCAGTCCTGTTTGAAATAATTTAGCAGATTAAATCTGGAAGCAGGAGAACAGTTCTTCCGTTTGTAAAATAGAGGAACGCTGGTTAATTTAATTCTTGTGATTAAAATCCACAGGTGGCTCTTTAAAATGAAGTTACAGAATTGCAAAGAAACAACTACCATTTCTTATCAGTTAGAAAGAAACAACTGCCATTTGTTACTGTGGGTTTTTTTTGATTGGGGTCAAAGTGAGATTCATGTATTTTTATTGCAGCATATGAACTCGTTTCTAGTTCTTATACAAATAGTCTTGAGTGCTTACTATAATCAAGTCAGAAATGCAAATTCAGAATTACAGCTGCTTAGTCTAATTTTAAACATATCTATTATCTCTGTAATCTACATTTCCAGTGCTTAGATGCTACGCAGAAATACTTCTAAGAAAAATAAATTGTCAGGAAGTCCATGAATGAAGGAGGATGAGGCTGTGTAGGGATAGAATAGGAATAAATAGATTCAAACAAATATTCTAGTTGGCTGGGAGCACTAGTCAGAGCCCTCAGAGTATGCAAAGCTGTCACTTGTACTTGGGTGGGCTGCCCATGCTTTCTGTAAAATTCAAGCTATTTTATTCAGCTGACAAAATGTTTTGGACTTTTGGACTTGCTAAATATTGTTTCTGGGTCACATCTGATATCTAGCAAGAACAGGAACATTTTTTAAAAAAAGAGACAAACTGTTGCTATCTTATGGTTTAATTTTACTTGTGTGGCTTAGGGAGAATTCAGTGCATGGCTAAGACAGCCAGCATACTGAATCCCTGGATTCTTTAATCTGCTCTTGCACACCAAAAAATTTTTAGGTCACTTGCATCCTTGAACAAAGTTTTTTTTCTTTTATACTCAAATTCAAACCCTTGCATTCAGGCCTAAGACCAGGGAATATTGGGTCAGTGCAGGTCAGAGTAATGGAACTGTACAGGTGCTTTCTAGATGCTACAGAACAGTCGGGACATGAGTCCTGAGCAGGATTGTCTTCTACTTATGCTCTGTTTGTGTGAAAAACAGCATCAAACCTTATATAAATTTTATCATTCCCCTGCATGCTTTCCTCATCTTTTAAGTGCATTTCCTACAGCCTTACAAACACTTTTTGGCTTCCTTTGTTCTAATTCTGTATTTACTGCCAACAGTATTTTATTTTTTTTTACAAATTCAGCCTAAGAACCAGAAAATATGTGGGGTATCTATGTTCGATATTTATCTTCAGTTGGCAGGGTAAGAAAAAACATTTTATTAATAATTTTTATTATATTTAATATATTTAATTATCATTTCCTTACTGCGATCAGAGAAACTATCACCTGCTTCTTACGGATTCTTCTTGGACTGTATGGCCCCAGGTGATCTCAAATGCTGCAGCATAACCTAATTTACATGACGGAGTAATAATGGAAGCATACATTTTGTGCAAACATAGCCAAAATCCGTCAGAATCAATGTCTTGAAGTAGTTGAGAAAGCTGAGTGACTGTAGTAGCCATGGTGACTTTTTATTTTCTTTAAGTAGAAATATCACTGATTACTAGCCTTCATGTGAGCCTTAAACTGGGTATCCATTCAGCAAACTGCAAATTTGGTCGCAGCAAACGAAAAATCATAGATATGTGGACAGATCCAACACATGAAAAGCAGTGTGGTTTGGATGCTTGCAAACACAATTAGGTTGAGAGCTGTAATGATGACACAAATGCTTTTCTGAGGCTCTGAACTCTTATGTTCCCCTTGTTTGCTACTAATTTCAGAACCGTTTTGGCTTGACAGGTGCTGAAGTTGTACCCTTTAGCTCGGGTGCTGCAAGAGACTGACTTTGGACGGATGGATCCTTCCAAACTGTTGCATTCTAAGGGTGGAGTCAGCTTAACTTTATTTTAATTGTTTTATGGCTTTTGCGTTCATGAGAATGATACTGAGATGCACGGACAACATGAGTGTGTTCAGGTCTCTTGTTGGCTTAATGAGTTTATTTTTGCTGGGTGGTTGACAGTCAACCAAAACAAACAAAAAAATTACATAGCCCAAGAACAGCTTCTTGGCAGGTCTTCCATAAAACGATCAGTCAGGAGGAAAGGGAAACTTTTTTTTTTAAAATCAGTTTTCCATAATGATGTAAAAATTGGGGTCTCTTCTTTTTGTGCTCTCTGGACCATAAAAATGGTGTGAGGTCCATTCTGTTGCCATGATATCCAGAAGAAAGATTTGTTGTACCCTACGGATGTTGCAGGACTTGTGATGGCTAAAGCCTTTCCTGATCAACCCTTGGGAGCTAATGCACAATAATTAATTATTTCTTGAAACAGAGCATGAGCGAGACAGACTCTGTAATGATTAGGACATGGGTGGACCCGAGCAATTAGTATTTGGTTACACAAAAGGAACAGCTTCAAAGGAAGAACTAAAAGCCACTCTCCCCAAGGAAATAAGATGTTGGAGTTTAAACACTTTAAGTGTGCTTGAAATTAGTGGTGTGAATTGGGCAGTTTGAACCTGGATCTCCAAGATTTTGAGTGTCCTTGTCCGCTCAGCTCTTGGCTATGCTGGTTTGGATGTTTCTCTTTTATTACTGTTCTTCATTAAAAGTTTTTTTTTTCATTGGGATGAGATCACAATAATGTAAGCAAGGAAAGAATTTTTGAAGTCACTAGTTTAAAAATGTATTTTTAATAATTTTCACCTAATTTTAATTAGAAACGTCTAAAAAAATGCTTAGAATTGAAGTAACTTCTTGTCCCTTACAGCTAGTGTATAGGAAATACAGACAAAGTGTAGCTGCTGTGGGAAAGATATGTTGCAGGGAGACATGCATCAGCTTAAGTACTTAGAGTTCCTTTAAATAAGAGGCAAAGTATGTAAATAGAAAAAAAAATACTGGGTATTGAGTAGATGAACTTCCTTTATGCATTAGGGGGGGAAAACAAAAGAGAACCCATATAGAATCTTAGCTCTGGTGTTCACATAATACTCCTTTTGTAGTAAATTAAGTGCCTCAAATCTGAAATATATTTGTCCAATCTCAAGAAATGTGCAAAACATGAGAAAGATTTCCCAATGACCAAGTAGAAAGATTTCTTTTACCGGGGGCCTCTTCCAGCATTGCAGATGGGTTTCTGTGTATTTTAGCTAAGGGACTAGTTTGGGTATTCAGATTATGCAAGATTAAATCCTTGATCCTTTAAAAGTAATTACAGAATTTCCATTAATGTTGCAAAGCTCTTAGCCAACACTTCTTGGGGTGGCTTTGCCTTTGGGTGGGGACTGCATCTGTATCTTCTAAGGGTAGCAGGAACCAGTCCTGTGTGGTATTACAATGACACGTAAGTTACTTAAATATCTGGAAAATTTAAATGCTTATCTGTGTTACCTTATAGAGCTGTTGTGAGTACTAATTGTATCTGTTACATGCTTTAGAAGGCAAATGATGTATGCAACAGGATTTTTTTTAACATTTCAGCAGTTTAAAAAACCAACCAAACAAAAACCAAAACAGTAAGTGTCCAGTACATCGGCTCTTCTTTGCATCTGGTTTCTCAGCTGCTGCAAATACACAGTACATGCTGCTCAAACTTTTATTTTAATGAGCTATTATTTGTTCCTGTTTTGGTCTAAAGATAGCTTTTCCTCTGAAGTGAGAAACTTGTTCTGTCATGTTGGGCCAGTTGAACAAAATATTACAGATGGACTCGGTTATCTAAGCATGAGCTTGTAGCACACCGTTGTAGGCACCTTACAGTATTCAGCTTGCTCTTTGGTTAGGTCATGTGTCTCATGCAGGTCCTCTATCATATCTGTTGCTACTGTCTTGCTTCTCTACAATGTCCTGGGTTATAGCTCATCTCGGTGAAAAAAACCAAAACACCCAAACATACCAAAGCATTGAGTTACTGGATGAGTTTCATTATATTTCTCTCAAATGGTGCTAACATTGGTGGAAGAGTGCTATGGGAGGAACCACAATGGTTGGTTAGTCTTTAATGTGGCAAGATACATGAAATAATTATGAAATTTGGTGAGGGTACTGACATTTCAGAGATCTCTCGGGTGAGTGGAAATAGGGAGAATTATGCATGTTGTCTTAAAATTATGTGTATTATAGGTGTGTGTATCTCGCATGCAGAATATCCTGTATGAAGGATCTAAATCCGTTGCGCGTCTGTGTTTTAAATATAGAGAGTGCTATGGAAAAATCTTACAAAGTGAGATGCAAGATATGTCAAGGGTGGTGATCATAGTCAATATGTTAGAAAGGTTTCATGATTTGTTTCTCCAAGGAGATTTTGGTGTCTGAGGAACAACTGTTGCGTTTTCATTTTTGGTTCCCACTAAACAGAATAGATGAATTTGATGAAGGTCTGTAATAATTTAGATTTCTTCTGTCACAATAGTGATACTACCATGTGAAGTCCTTGCACATGTTTAATCATCACTAAAGGAAGTGTCGGGTTTTAGCCATATTTATCAAGGTCCTCTCATTTGAAAGTGCAAAACAAAAAACCCTACCATATTTTACTTCTGTTAAATAAAGTATTTGTCTGTTATCAATCCTAAACTTCAGTCCAAACTTCAGTCCAAAAAGTGTATGTCTATATAGTTCTCAATAATTTAATGAAGATTATGTGTTGGTAGTATTTTTAAAGTTAAAAACATTTGAATGTGTTAAAATTGAGTTTTGCAGAATACTGTAGAAAAGATGAAAAATAGACAACCTTATTTTTATTATAATAAATTATGCATGCTTTGGGTGATCTCCAGATATCTTATGTGTTAATGTAAGAACAATTCCACTGCTGAACTGTTTCATGCTAAGTTATGTTCTTAAACCAAAAGAAAACAAATTTTAAGAGCTGTATGTGTGTGAAAACTGTTAGAAATCCTTATGATTGTAGTGAAGCCTCAGTAAAATGTGATCCATTATTCCTTGTGTTTTATTTCAAGATGATGGAATGTAAGGGGATCCTTTTTTGCTACACACTTGCTCTGAGTTGCTCACATCCAGTATTTGCTGTCTTATTGCTCTTTTTGTTACTGCTTTTTCTGGTGAAGGCTTGTGATTTCATTTATTTTAAAACCTGAAAAACCTGACAAAGGTCTAAGTAGAAAATAATTCTGTTTTCCATGTAGATAAGCACAGAAATACATGAATAAAAATCAGGTTGGCCTCCCCTTCATGCTTCAGAAGTCTCCTCTGTGGCTTTATGAACCTTTGGGAAACGGGCCACATTATCTTCAATTTTGTAAATAATTAAAGCTCTCTGTATGATTATTTTTATCAAAAGCATATTTCTAGATTAATTTGTGGATAATAATAGTTGTAGTTCTTAAGAGGCTTTTCTTTTTTTTTTTGTTTTACTTTATATTTCTGGCATGGGAGAGTGGCATCTTACCCCATTAGCCACCTTCCTTCTGTGCGAAGCCATGCATTGAATGAGGGAGTGAAACAATTTTCACAGGCTTTGAACTTATGTTACATTGTGATAACCCTTGAGATCCAAACATGTATCTTATGTGTTAACTCCACCGATAGTTTCCACAAATCATCTTATGAGAGCATCTTTGTCACTCAGTGTCAGAACACAAAGTTGTGTTTGTCCTTTGAATTAAGCAACAGTGATTAAATTACACATGCTTTCATGATCCTTATTTTTCCTGCCTAAAGAATGGTATGGTGACCTTATGTTGACACTATAGAGAATGTGTGCTTTGTTAACTGCATTCAAAATCTGCCCCTGAAGTTTAAACCACAGGCACTTGTTCTAAAACACCAGCTTTGTTTTTTGGGGTTATCACTATCACATCTGGACTTTTGCTACCTTAGGTGCCATGTGGTAGTACTTATTCTCCTTGTATTGATTTGATGTTATTTGCTTAATGTAAGAAAACAAGCCTGTACTACATTTATTTTTAAGTGAAGAGAAAAAAATTACTTTCTCTGGAATGATGACAATGAGCTGTTTATTACCACAAGCTGTGCATTTTATTTTCTCTTAGTTAGAAAGCAGTGATTTGTCTGAATTTTTGGAGTGGTTTTTAAGTGAATAATGATATGAGCCTTCTTACTTGAGGCTTCTTATAAATGTAGTTATTTATATGAGGAAAAAGTGTTCAAGCATAGATTATTTATGCAGGGGAGAAAACTGGCTCTGGATTGATAGAATTTTTCTTTCCCATCTTCTCTGAATTATTTTGTTTTCTCTGTGCAGTGAGTGCCCGATAGGCTTGCAACTGTGTTTTAGACACTTAGGAACTCCTTGTACCATTTCCTGTGATAAAATGATCCAATTCAAACCTTACCTTCTGTTCTTCAAGGCAAACTGTGTTCCCTCATGGCTTCAAAGAAGTATTATGGCCTTTCCCCTTTCATTTTTAGCAGACCTGGTTTCATCATATATTTAAAGTAGAACTGAGATTTTTTTTCTTGGTCTAGGGGTATTTGCATGTTCTTTTCTTAATTTTTGTATTTTTTTTCCTCTGCAACAATTGAGAGGTGGATGAGAAGATTAACTGCACTTTTGCTCCTCATCTTTTGATTTCACTTTTGATGCCCGTCCTCTCCTAAGATGGTCCAGTCTATGCCTGGAGCCTGGGCTCGGTCCCCTGAGTGAACTGTGATGTGAATCCACCCTGTTTAGCCAGCAGATTGTTTCAAAGGTGGTAATTCTGCCTAAAGCATTGTTAATTATTGGCAGTAAACATAAAGAGAAGATGTAGAGGATTTTATATCAATAAAGAACTTTCCTACCTAGAGCCAAGAATGACCTAAATTTTTTTTTTAGATACACCAGCAGGATCTGTCTGTAAACAGTTTCTAAGCAACAGCTGCCTGTCCTCTAGAAAGAATGTCATTTTTTATCCATGACTCCTGGGTTTTATAGCCCTTCTGCCCAAATTGGCACCCTAGATTAGGGGGAGGTTGGAGCAGTATTGTCAGCAATGATAGTTCTCCTTTTTTCTAGTAGCAACCACCTACGGTTTGCTGAGGTGTGTTTGAAATTAAATCACTGTCTCCTTTATTGTTGGTGTCCCAACAGCTTTGCTGTCACAGTCCAGCACTGTGAATTATTTCCATGCAGTTTCATAAACATTCTGTAATCATCAAAGAACCCGTATTTCTACTTCCATTTAAATCCAAGAGGTGACAAACCAGAAACAGCTAATTTTTTTTTTTTTAATGATTATATGGTTTGAACTGATTTTAAGGCAAAACCTGAGTTTTCCCCACAGCACAGCAGGTCTCTCTCTTCATCAAGAGTTGTGCGGCATCTGTCTCAAAGACTGGGGTAATTCAGAGGCAAAGAAAATGAGAGTCCTTTGTGATTAGATTTTTATTACCTGGGAGCCTGCAGCTCAAGTGACCAGTTTTCTGAGACTTGCGTGCATTAAGGACTGTTGAATAATTTGCATCTAGAGGTCAAGCCACCTAAGAAAGACAGCTAACCATTTCCATGGTAATATAGTGGTGAATAGGAAAAAAAGGGAAGAGAGAGTAATCTCACTAGACATTGTAAGCTCTTGTGATCAATTTTAAACAGACGTTACTTGAAAATAGCAATCATTTACTTTTAGCCAAAGATCCATATAAGATGAAGTATAGAAAAACAATTTTTAGAGTGATTTTTGTTTGGTTTGGTTTGGTTTGCTACCAGAATCTTTTGAAAGAATGTTAAGCTGGGGGCTGTGGAGATCAAGTAGTTGGTTCAGGCTATTAGAACTTACAGTAGTCATAAATGTCAAGTTCTCTGTCTTGCAGCTGAGCTACTATGTCTTGCCTTAGATGAGACTGCTTTTGAGGTGGGGAAACGCAGATCTGGTAGAAAACAGGTTTTGCACCAAAGGAGTTTATGGTCATTCTCCATTCCAACGTCATTTAGTAAGAGGTTGGAAAGAGTCAACTGGAATCTGTCTCCCATTATATTCCAAGTAGCTCTAGAAAGGCAGCCTTCAAGAAAATATGGTGGAGGTTACTTACAGAAGAAGCTTGAATTTTAACATACTAATTCTATGCTCTCATTTATGAGTTGTTTTTGCCAACTCTGTGAGCCAGCAGAAGTAAACTTTCAGTTCGTTGAAGATTTGAGAGGAACAAGAGTAGCCTCATCAGTTACCATGGGATGGTAGGACCTTTGCTCTCTCTTATCTGCTACTGTTAGAGTTAAATAGTATTTCAGTTTGAAAAATGATCTTACTGCTTTTACTAATAGAGCCTGAAGAGAAGGCCTGTGGATGTTGGAATCAGATTTGAGTAATAGTTACGACTGATAATATAGGCTGTAGCCTATGGCCTCATTTAAGGGAATTGTAGAGTGTATTTCTTCCCTAGAAGAGGTAAAATCATAGGTCTTTGAGTGCTTTTGAGAGAAAGAGATCTCTGTATATGTTTCCTCTGTTATTGTGAGAACCTGTCTTGGTTCTTACAGCTGTCTTTATTTCCTTTGTTTGGTTTGAAATCAGAGATTTCTGCGATGTACAGAACAGGGAGTTAAAAAGTAATTGAGGCATTTTTCTGGCTTGCATTAAGAAATAAAAATGAGTAGAAGGAATTCTGACTTATGAAAGGGAGGTTAGATGCTATTATGTGCAACTGGGAAACACAAGAAAGGCGGTTTAAAATACCTGTATGTTTAAAAAGCTAACATTGAAGTAAAAAAATGTTGAGTAAGAAGACATATGAAACATGAGCTTTTGAAGAACTTTCTATGAAAAGGGTAATAAAACTAAGATTTGTGACATTCTTACTTTTTAGGGGCTGCTAGAGTGGCTTCCTGTCAAATAACATAAAAATAGACTGTGATGAAAGACTGAGAGTAAATTCTGGTTTTTACTGTTTTCAGCATTCTCGCCTTCTCCATTACATTTTGGCCAAGAGTAGTGTATTGTTATAAAATTCAACTGAAAGTAAGCTTTTGTGGCTTTCTTTATTTCTGTTCATTTCTTATGTAAATGAAATGGTAATCTCAGTCAATCACTATCAATAATTGGTTGATATTTCCTTCTAGATTTGGGCCAAACTTACTTGATAATTTCTCTTTCATGTAGTAATAATTCCTCACCATTATTATTTATCTGTTATTCTGCGAGACATGGATAAATCCCAAGGAAAGTATGTCTTTGTTACTAATATTCTACTGTATACTAAATATTCTTTTCAGTACAAATAGAATTCTTCCATCTTTTGCAAGCTCTTGGTTTATAAAAAAACCTTCGCTTTTCATAAGCAAACTATTGTAGCTCTGTTTCCTGCATATATTAATAAAATGTTTGAAGACTGAAGGGAGTGACCATGCAGTGAGTCATCTTCTGTTGAGAATAAAAACTGATAATTTGTGAATGAAATCTGGCTTTGTGAAGTAGAGCATGTGGTTTGTTATTACTGTGTATTGGCAGATTTTTTTTTATTTTTTATATTTTTGCTTTTAACAGATGTGCAAGTTAGGGAAGTTTTAATTAGTCTTGGGAAGTGCTGTCTTACACGTTGGTAAATCTGCAAATACTGGGATGATTTGGATTTAGTAGAACTTTACTGTGACTAGGAATATCTGCCTGAGGTGTTTGGAATAATTTTTGGAGGTGCCTCCATTGAAATTATTTAAGGAACTTTGTTTCCTAAACCTGAACACAAACACTAGGATGCCTAATAAGTTTGAAAGTGAGCTGAATGCCAAAAGCTTGATGAAGCTCCTTGGCTATTAAGTAGCTTGTGTTAAAGTATAGGATTTTAGCAGACATGTGAGTTGATCCAATGACATATATGAAGTGCCAAAGTCTGCATAAGTCTAACTCAGAAAATATTAAACATGGTAATTACAGGCAAAGTTAATAACAAAATCTGGTATTCTTTCTGTAACGGTAGTTGAAAACAAAGAGGACATGTATGGGTTGATTAATCCCTGGTTATTCCATCCTAGTCTGTAAGAGCTACCAGTTTATGGAGTTCCTGAGTCTCAGGGTAGCAAGTGGACAATAGTTTTTAATTGAGGACAGATGTGTTATTGGTTCATAGCTTCTCTCGTTAATGTTTGCCTCATCTCTGAAACATCCTGCTGCAATTCGTTCCACAAAACTGAGGGAAGAAGTACTGCCTATTTGATACTTAGAAACCTGATGACTGAAGAATCTGAGGTGCATTTCAGTTCTTGTATCACAGGAAGTATTGTGAGTTCTATTCATCTCTGTGCTGTCTGTCTTCACGTGATTTTAATCATGTTTATTCTCTGTGAATTATATTGAAAATTGAAGATGGAAGTGTGTTTAGACTCTCTTGCTATGGAAAGCATTCAGTTCCTCTGATCACGGAGACTTTATAGATACATCTTCGAGTTCTACTAGACCAGGGCACATGGTATTAAAGATGCAGGTGTGTAATAGATTTATAGAGTGATGTTGAAGTATTTCCCTCTACTCTCTCTTTTCATTTCCTGAACAAATCTGTCCAGAACTGCTGGTTTTTAGAGGGTTTCCAACTGTGACTCCAGGAATAGTTGCTAACTTCAAGCCAATCATTTTACATGTAACGAAGGGTTGCTTTTCCCTAAGTTTTCCTTGTGTTCCCCATATTTTGCAGTGGTGGAAAATGCACTTTCATCTGCCATCTTTGCCCCGGGTCACTGAACTTGATACAATCTGCAGTTCTGTGTAGTGAGATTTATATAGGAGTATTCTGATGTGGGTTTTTTGGTTGGTTTTTTTTGTCATTAGCAAACAGTCACTTCACTCTCCACCTCCTTTTTTCCAAGTGGTGGCAGGAATTCAGTCTGTGGACTAGTGATACTAGACAAGTTATATAGGGAAGATGTGAGATTGTGCTTTACCTTCCAGAAAGCTTAGAATCCAGATAAACAAGTTAACTATTTTAATAGGCAATATAGTTATATTGTTATGGACTGCAGTTCTGCGATGAAGTAAGAAAAGCTCACTGACAATGAGGCAGAAGTTGTCTGTCTGAAGACAGCTTTACTGAGCTGTAGTCAGGGATCATAGAAGAGGAGGACTCTTGGTTCTGAATGAGCATAGGACTAAACCCATTACTACTGAAAACATGTGAAACGGTCATACACATTTTGTTTCAAAGCCTTGTAGGAGGTGAGAAAAAAAGTCAAATTCACTGTAGTGGTGGTTACTCTCCAAAAGGAACTATGCATACAGGGAGATGTGCTTAAAAGGCAATTTAAAAGAACACTAAAATGTATTAATTTCTTATGGGTTTTTGTTCTTAAGAAATTTCAGGGCAGTAAGGGAAATAAATAATATTCATTAGAACGGAAAATGAAGAAAAGACAATGAGGAATCAGGACAGTATAGAAAGCTGTTTTTAGATAAATAAATACTTTTTAAAAGGTATCATAATGTGCAAGTATTCAATGCCCAGAATATTATAAGAGAGGCCAAAAATAATTCTGCAAAAATGTTCAAGATGTGAAAATCACTTATGAATCTTTTTCAAATCCTTTGGAAGCAAGACGTGTTCCAGCAAGTTGGCAGCCAGTACACAAGTGAGGTAGAAAAGGCAGAGTCAGAGACCATGAGGCCCAGCAGAAAAGCCAGGGAGATTCTGTGCATCCTTATTAACTGTGAAACAGCTTATGAAGGATTTTCACAAAGTAGCTTACAGGAAAGGTGCCTGAGACTGAAGTATTAATTAAAGGTGTTTTAGAGGAAATAGGTACGATGAATAGTATCAGGTCACTAAAATAGAATTATTTTTATTAGATCACCATGTATTCTTTTTTTTTAATGATTGGTCTCACTTGCTGCTTTGTGTGTCTAAGATACAACAACTGGCTTAAGTGCTAGGTTTCATACCACAGTGAGCATTGATTAGTTTCGTCTTTTATGATTCCTGGATTGACATTGTCTGATTTTTACCAATTTTTATTAATGCTTAATGCATTATCTTGTTTGAAAAGGTATGTAAGGTGACAGTTTCACCTTTTGTTTTGTTTTCTTTTAAACCACTTCACTTTCCATTATAATCCTATATGAAAACTATTTGTATTCCATTGAGGTGCCTGTAGTAGTTTAGATGACCTGAAAAGTTGTGTTGCCATTTTCAAGTTTATCTGGGTTCCTTTGTTCTCTTAATCTTCACAGAGATTATTTTTTCAGACACACTGATCAAAGATTCACTATCAAGATGGAAACTGTGTATGAAAAGAAAAGTTCTTCTGTGGAAAAATTAATCTGATGCTAGCTAAATTGCTTTTTTTGAAGAACTAGCACTTCATTGTCACCTGTTTACTACTTGCATTTCCTTTAGCTTGCAAATACTAGTCATTTGTTAATTAATCCCGTCATAATTTGCAGGGTTTTATGTATTTATGCAAGAAGTTACTTCATGTTTTAATGTTGGTAAAGAAGAAAGTGAATTTTCTTTCTTTCTTTCTCCTCAATTTAGGGGATTTTCAGTTAGAGGATTTTCAGTTTGAGTAAGAGTCATCTTGTAGTCAGACTGGAAAGGTGTTTTGAATACTGGAAAAGAAACAGGTTAGGTATGTTGGTTTTCTCTGTGGTCAGGGCACATAGTGATGGTAATCACTTGGACAGGTTGCAAACAATTCAAAACACAACCCTGCAGTTACTATACCTTTTTGTCCTGGATTTGAAGGCATAGAAAATACTTAATTGCTGTTAAATATCTCTAGATATTCTTTTTTCTGAGCTGATATTATTCCCTTCTGTATTGCTTCTCCAGATTCTTCTCAGATCCATTAGTGATGAAATCAGTTTTCTTCTGAGAATAGCACCATAGCATCAGTGAAAAAATGCTTTTAATTCTTTAAAATGTCCTTGCGCGGAACCTCATGTAATAAAGTTTGAATTTTTTATATTTGAAATTCCAATTCTTTTTTTTAATTTTTATATTAATTTTGAAATGGCAACTTAAAGAATTTGGTAGTGCAGAACCAAAAGCATCTCATATTTAAGTAATCTGACCATATGGATATGGCTGTTACTTTTCCAGATGAATGAATTTTGAGGATTCTCAGTTAAATATCTGACAGTGTATCTCACTGAAACTGTACAGCCTGTATCCATGTGTGTTTATATATGTCTGCTGGTTCAAAAAGTACGGTTGTGGAGTGATGGGTATTTTAAGGATCAAGCACCGTTCTTCAGACCTCTTTATGTAAGAGATATAGAAAGATTCCATATTTAACTGCTACTTATTTTCTGGCTCATGGATTTTTCTGAATTTTCAAGAAGGTCAACCAGTTTTTTTTTCCTCTGTGGAGTCAGGACAAAACCAAGTAAGTTGAGTAACTTTTGTATATTTGTCTGGTACCTCTTTGCTCTATCCTTCTCAAGAGCAGAGATTTATATCTGCAAAGCCAAGCGTATTCTCTTTACCATTTAGTAGTGTGCTTTCACAAGACAAGTACTGTCCTGCTTCTGGTACAAATGGATGCAATCAAGGCAGTTTCTAATCTGTGATGATTGCAGATTTTCTTTGAAGTCAATGGGTGTCCTGAGCATCCTCTTACAGGCTCAGCAGAGGGGATGTTTGAACAGCTTTCCGAGTGTAGCAGGCTTCCCACCAGCTCCTACGAAGTTGCTGTACTTTTCTCATCTGTTTAAAATTCATGTGCTCCTGGCTTCTTAAGATTGCTTTTTCTCTTTTCTCTCTGTGTTCGTGATTCTTTCACCATCAGTCAATAATAGGAAATCCTGTGCGAATTGAAAAGCCTGTTGTACCCAGATGTCAGTTGGCAGTCACTATGCTACAGTGTTCCTTCAAGTCAGTTGTTTTCAAAGGAGAAGAAAATTGTTCATTGTAATATTTAATAAAATCACACCACTCATTGAGTTTTTGCTGGTTTGCCTGGGGGTGTGAATAAAAACATGACCAACTTAAACATGGCATCACTTTTTTCAGCATTAATGTAAAAAGCATATTAAGCTTTTCATTGCAGTCCTTCCATTTTCAGAGTTTTATATTGCCTACTAATTTACTCATTATAAGAACTTTACATAGAAGGTCCAATCAAGTTTTATTTGCAGAAAAATGCTCTCCAAACAGCCTTTCCACCTGTTCAGGAAGACATGTGGTTTACAAAAATTGTACTAAAAAAATCCAGACCCTTTTGTTCAGAGAGAAGGAAGTGTCAAATTAGGGTTCTCTATATGATAAGAAAAAATTAGTTTAGCTTATGGACTAAAAAATATTCTTTCTGTAATTATTTTTCTTTTGATTCTATCCGTATGCTCAAAGTTCAGTATATAGTGATATACATATATTTCCTGATTTTTATTTTTTAATTCAGTCTAAATTAAATAATAAAATCTATTTAGTCATCCCTGAAAAGATTATTTTTCTCTATTTTTCATTATCGTCCATTTACTTATTTTGCTTCCTATATCTGCGTCCATATAGCAAGAACTTGATCCATAATGCATAACATTATGCCAGTGCTTCCAGATTTAATTCCTGTTTTAAAAAATGGGGCGGGGGGGGAAGCAAGAGAGCTTTACCTTGTAGTTGTCATACACGTGTGGGTAGTGATGGTTTTTATGATTCTTTGTGAGGGAAGGGGAGGCTGGTTTTCATATATTTTAGTACCTTTGGTTTTGAGTCTTGGACAAAGATCCTGTTCTGTTTTTGCTAAGTGCTATGTAAATACCTGGCAAAACCAGAGTCAGTCTCTCTGTTCAAAATGAAAGAAAACAGCTGGCAAACACAGACTGAGTTATAATTGATAGGCAAGGTAAGGCTTGGTGATAACAACCCATCCCAGCCCAACTGCCACAGAGTTTCTTTACGTGGTGCAGGCAAGAAAAGTACGGGGAGGGGATAGAAAGAAAGCAACAAGGAGACAGAGCTTTGGAAGAATTTCCTTGCAGGTGTCAAGTGCAGCTTTTGAGAAGGTGCCAAGTTACCTGTTTAACAATTTAGTCAGCTGCTTTATGGGACATTTATGGCTGAAGCCAACTTCCTGTTGCAGAAGGCTTATGTGCAGTGATTCTTCAGCTCCATTGCTAACTTAAGCAGCTGTTGTTGATTATTCTTGTTCTGTGCCACCTCCTGAGCTGTATTGTAATATTTGTGCACAGCTGATCTGTGCTAAATTAACTTTTTTTCTAAAAAATGCCTATTCAAACCTGGATTGTTTTCTTGGTTTCACCTGGTTCATTATGCACCTGAACAAGTACTTGTATGAGCAGAACTCAGAGCAGAGTATGGGGATAGGAAGAAGTGGTGAAGAGTAGGTGGATGCTGCAGAAACCATCACTGCTGCAGAGGGAAAGGCTCATTAGACTACAGCCCAGTGGGTGTCTGTAGTAAAGTTTTGAAAAACTTTAGAAGTGAAGGTGAACAATATGATGCAGAAAGGTGATTTAGTTAGTGGAAGAAGTTTGAGAAAGCACCGACTTTACAAAAAACTAAAGTATCTTTGTAATAGTTTCCTGAGTGCGTATGATGGAGTAAGATTTCCACTACCAGAAAGTGAGGTGCAGGATGATAATATCAAGAAGAAAAGGGGAGGAAGTTTAGCTTCAGGTATATGGATGAATCAGAATGTCATAACAGCGTAATACCTGGAAGATTTAGATGTAGCTTGGATTGGACGACATAAAAGGAAATCCCAAAATAATACCTATGTAACAGGACAGAGAGATAGAGTAATTTCATTTTTGTCTGTGGATATGATTATCCAGACACAAGGTATAGAGGCCACATGACTTCCTTCCATACCTCTCTAGTTTCTTGGTAACTGCTTTAAAATCTGAATATCAGGACTGAATGCAGTATGGCAGTTCTGTTGCTTTCCATATGACCTTTAAAACCTTTTAGTCATTACTTTTCATACTATTACCACTCTTTTCAGAAGCAGCCAGTTTTTTTCTTTCTTGCTTTATACTTTTGCATTTTTGTTATATTGCAGCAGTTCTCTTGAATGATCCCAATTTACTAAATATCTCATATTCTGTGGCTGAATTATTTTCATTGTTGTGTGTTTATCTTTGCGGTGTTTGCAGTTTTTATCACTTTACATCTTTTTTCTTTTCCTTTTTTTATTCTTTTTTTCTGTAGAAAATACAAGGTGCTTGGGAAAATACTTTATTTCAAGTAGTGAATCACCAGCCTGAAGAGGCTGAAAAATTTTCTTCTACCTGAGAAATCATACCAACATCTAAACTGATTCTCTCGAGGCAGGTAGATAAATTGATTATGTCAGGAAGACATTTGTGCTAGAAAAGACTCATAGCAGGTAGTTAAAGCTTTTGATTTGATCAATGCTCGTTAGTCATGGTAAAAGGAAGGTAAAGCAGAAAAGCATCCTTTAGAAGGGTGGTTTATATTGGCCACCTGAATGTTGATGTAAGCCTTTGCTGATTGCTCCACATTAAACTTTGATGTGCAGCTATTCTTAAATGACAATTGTGGTTTTTGTAGCAGTGAATATATTTGTATTGATATTTGGGGTGGGGGGGGGCAAATACTGAATTGACATACTCTACATAGGTACACTGGAGCAAGTGAAAATTTCTTTACTTAATAGTTTTCTTGAAGTTACCTGCAAGGCTAAGCATGCTTTCTGCATAGATTAAGGCTGGAGGCAGAATTAATCCAGAATTTGAATGGAGATGTATGTAAAGAATAACTGATAATTTCAATAATTTACATCAGTTGTTTATTGCTGCATTCATAGTAGGAAGCTGAGGAAAAGTATGAATACATCATCAGATATATTAATTTTTGCCCTTATCCATGCTTTTGAAGGAACTTTTAAATTATACTTGTAAGTTGGCACATCATCAGGTAGAACATACTCAACTAATATTTGATATTAACCCCCCCCATCCATGCCCCCCAGATCTGGGAGGCTCTAAGTATAATTTTGTGAAAGATTTCATGCAGGACATGTTTGTGTGATGTTCTCAGAGAGTGAACGAACTTAGAATCATTGCAGAAATTTAAAAAAGTTAGTAGAATTTAAATGTTAGCTTAAATGGGGCTGAAAATACCTCTGTAGTTAAAATTTGCCTTTAAAAAAAATTTTTGGATTTTAGGACCATTATATGAATTTGCAAGCTTAAGAGAGTTAATTTTCTACTTGCATGGTAATATAAATATAGTCAAGCTCTTCCATGGTGAAATTGTGGTATTAAAAACTACTCTCAAATACTTTTAAAGTCAGCATAGTGTGCTTATGATTTACAAAAAATAAGCAAATGACCAAAAAACCACAGAGACAGTTTGTATGATATTTTTGTAAACTTTTTTCTCTATAAAAGAAATATTTGTTGGGTTGAAAAGAAGTCCTGATTTGCCTAAAAGCTGAATTTCCCATCTGTACGGTAAACCTCTTTATGTGGCATGAAGCCTTAAGTGATTAAGAAATCGCATCTGGGATGTGCAAAGGCAAAGCTGGAATAAGGAGACAGTTGCTCTTAGAGACAGGGAAAGATTTCTTGGTTCCCTTCATGGAGAATCGAAACTGTGGGATGGGGAAAAGAAAATCCTGGGCCTGTTATTAGATATGAGAAATAATTGTATCAGATGTATTCCATTTTTTTTAATCTCGAATTTAAAAACAATTGTTGTGGTGTTTTTTGTTTCTTTGTTTGTTTTCCCTGCTTATAATATATTCCTCTAAGCATTTGGAGTAATAGCACTTTTAGTACTGTTGTAGCAGTCTTGCCAATGGTACGAAGTTGCGGGCCTCTAAGTTGAAGAAATAGTGTTGTAAAAAGCTAATAGCGGTTTGTGTTGGCCAGTAGGTTTTATGAGCAGTTTCTACCAGAAAAGTGATACATCCAATTTCTAACTGTAGCCAGGAATTCAAACTAGCAAGTTCATTAGATAAGTTCCAGATTGGTAGCATCTGAAATTTCCTTCCATCTCTTCCTCCACCAGTTTAGTTTTGGCTCGGGTTAGTAAGAGTTTGTTAATTTGCGCACAGCAGAAAGTATAAAATAAGGAAATTGGAAGTTGCAATGAGCAGTTTCACGTGTTTAGTCCCTGTATTTTGCTGCTGTAATTCAGGCACCATTTGCAGTTCACGTGCAGTTGTCCATGGTGTGTGCAATGGGAGCAGCTTAGGACATGCAGCTGTTTGCGCTACCTTGAGGATGAAAGTGATATTCGGGCTGCACCCGGGAAGTGGGAGCAGGAGCTGAAGAAAAGGCCGTTGCTTTCCCTTTTCAGTAAACCCACATCAGAGACATATAAGAAACTCACACATGGGTTTCTGCTCGATGAGGAATAACTCATTGGTGAGAGGTCTGGTTGAGTGGGTTGTGAGCACTGTCAGGGCACCCATAGCAGTAGCCATGTGCTCTTCTACTGTGCAAGAGCCAGAAATCAAGACTACCACTCATTGAACCCCCTCCCACTAACATCTACAAAACAGCATACCATGTTTTTTGAGCATCTCTTACACAGATGCAGAAAACTGAGATGTTCAAGTAGCCCAGCATCCCAGTGCACAAAGAAACGTTGGTGGGTCCTATGGCGAAAGAGCTGGGCTGGGATAAAACGTGGGAAGAGAAGAGAAGAGAAGAGAAGGGAGCTCTGGCACCACGATGTTGCTCTGGCAGCACTACCATATGCGAACAGCCTGTGCTGAACTGGTTCTTGCCGAGATGTCAGTGTAGTAAATTTGACCTATCAACTGGAATAAAAAAATATTTCCGTTAGAGCTCTATTTAGATTTCTAAGCAGCACATCAAGGTAGTTTTTCTTCAAGAAAAATAGCTAGCTTCAAATGTTTTTTTGACTGGGATTAAGTTTTGGACTATAGTAATTTTGTTAACTTTTAGGTTTTTTAGTTGTGTTAAATTTTGCTATTTGACTATTTGAAGCTGGTGGTTTTGGAAAATGTAGATCATAAATCTGTAAGTGATGTTACAAATTGGTTTTTCTAAGAAAATTGGACAATAATTACATATCTTAAAAAAAAAGTGATATTACCATTTCCTACCTAAAACATAAAAAAAATTATGTATTTTCATGAAGTACTGTTAACATTATCTTATTCCCTTTAATCTACTCCCTTTTTGTGTACGACTATTACCATACCATTGCCAACGTTATTTCATTTCTGTAATTATCAGTATTAAAATGAAAAGCCTTGGTTTTCTGTCAGGCATTTTAACCAATTTCTCCTCTGACAGATTTCTCTTTGTTCATTTGGTCTGTTTATTGAAAAAATCTGTAGAACATGGAGGTTATAGATGCATAGCGATTTCCATATATTAAGGAAAAATTAATCATCACTCTTTTAGTTTTGACTATTCCTGTATTATTCCAGAGTTTCAGAAATGGAAATTTGGGATTGAGTTTAGTTTTAATACTGCGACTTTTTGAACTCTGAGTGTCTGAAATTGCTGTAGGAATATTTTTAAAAAGGTAAAACAAATTAAAAAAGAATAATCCAGTGACTTGGGTGTCATAAAGATCAAAACGAAAAGTAAAGAATAGCTCATATGAATTGGTTTTGGTTTTTATGCAGGTCAGGCAGCACCAGCAATGTTAAGAACCTTTGTACAGAGTTACAACTTTTGAGGTCAGAGAAAAGCAGGAAAGTGCAGGTGTTTCGGTTGTTGTCCTCTCGCTGCACCATCCTCTCTGGACATACTGGGCAGAATTGCCGTGGTTTGAGTTGCTGTTTGGTACGTGGTTGTTGCATGCTGGGTTTAGATGCTCTGGAGTGCAACCTGGCGCTGCAGAAGAATGTGCTCCAGAAATACATACTCTTTTCAAACATACAGGTGTTTACATGGATTTGTCATTTCTGCTATGTAGACACGTAGCTTTGAGACCTGTTTCATTAAATAGGGAGGTATGGAAAATTGGGGTAAGGATTTTGAGAAATCATATGTACTTTTTTGTTTTTTTTCTGGGGGTGGGGAAGATGTCCAAGTTTACCATCCTTATCCCAGTGAGTGAAAGAGCTTAATTAGGCTGAGAACTGGTAGAAGAATCTTTCTTTGAAGCAAAGCTAGGGGTTACATTTGTATCTCATGTGGAGCTCAGTTTTCAGATCTGCGAATGTTACTTACACCATAACTGAAGCTACTGGCCTGCGAAACATCTGCCCAAGGACATCTTCCACACCCCCAGCATTTTTGGACATAGGGATTTTTCTGCCTCAACCTTTGGAGTTATTGAATCTCTTATTACTGGAAGTTAGATTGATAGGTCTCTTTCTCCTTCCCCCAGGTTCTGCTTTAGGAATTCACTGAATCATTCCTGTCAAAAATCTGTCTCCTTCTTACTCTCTGAAACACTGATGCAAACCAACCACAATCAACACGAGGCAAAGAGCTAATGTCATTCCAAGCAGCCAAACTCAAATTTATAAGGAACTGAAAATAAACGCCAGCAGTGAGATATTTTATTCCACCTTTGTTTTGGAGGTACTATACATGAGAAAGCTGCTTAACCGCTTAGTCTGAATTTACTGCTCATCTTTATCTCAACTAAGTTTTCCAACAAGTTCTGTTACATTTAAACCTATTTGAATCCAGAATGGCTTCAAATGACTGCTTTAAAACTCCATTTACAATGTCGTGAAATATTTCTTTCCTCTTCTGAAGACAATAGAGGTTGAAAAGAGCTTAAAACACTAGTCTGGACTGTAAATAATGTTTGGAAATAGCATAAATAAATCAAGAACACAATTCTTTTACTTGAGAATCTAAAAGCTTCATTTAGTGTAATTAAAGAATAATAAAGAAGTCTTACCCTATCTGAAAATGGTTATAGCATCACTATTATTTCACTGTATATATTTCTCTCTCTCCATATATTTCTGTATAGAGCATATACAGTGGATAAAGCTTCTTAATTTCACTTTGTTTAGATTAGTAGTATTCTTACAACTATGGAAGACTTGTTCCATATTTGATATGGAACGTGATGTCATGTTTGTGTGAAAAGGTAAGTATGTAATAGATATCTGTGTGCTTTTGTTTTTAATGATTATCTAGTTTAAAATGGCACAAGAATGCTACAAGTGAATCTGTGTAATGTAAGCACAAACTGCTGGGAGACACAATTTAAATTTGAAAGGAGATAGATCATCTATTTTCTGGTATTTTATTGCTGACGTTTTAGGCAGTAGAGCTATGTCTTAAACACTTCTTAGTCTGTTTTGCTGTGGGGTAATGTATGATCTGCAAGTCCCAAAATCCAAGCAATTACAGTGGGGAAAGACCCATCAAGTTTGTACAGATTATTTTTTTGACAATGCAGGATTTTTTTCCCTTAAACAACGTTTTCAAATATATGTGCCTGTTCTAATCACAAATGCTCTTTCCAAAAGTCTTTTCCACAGTTTCTAAATACAGATCACTGTTGGAAAGACATTGTGTTATCTCCAGTTCTGTGGTTTCCCTGTCTTACTTCTCATTCATGTTAAAGAATTGTGATTTGAAAAAACCAAAAATCGAGGTTGTTCCATTTTTCTCATCAGTTACTCTTCTAAGAGGCAAATCATTCTTCTTGATCAGTGACCTTTAAAACTAGCTGATTTACATTTAAATACAATCTGTCACTTACATTCCTCATAAAAATAAAGCCAGGATGCTCCATAATATTCATATTTAAACATTAGTTTTTGTCTATCACTGTAAAAACAATTTATTCCAAACGTTATAGCTGTGGAAAATACTACCATTAAAATTGAAATCAGAAGTCAACACTTGACAAACTGACCCAATGTAGTTATCTTCTAAATTTCCTCTGTGGTCTTTTCACTTTGGCTGTCTGCTTAGGAGCTTTTTAAATTCCTTTGCTTAATTTTTTGATTTTTTAATAATCTACATTTAAAGAGTGCTGGATAATGTTATTTTGTAGACATGTTTTTGTTGAACTTTTGAATGGAAATTTCAATTAAAATGCAAAAAACTGGCATTTAAATGGTTCTGATTTTAATAAAAAGTATATGCAGAATTAATACATTCTTTTTCTTACCATTTAAATCAGTACAACAAATGTTATCTGTAGTTATGAATGATTTTACTTATTTTTTTTTGTGTGTGTATGTTTATCATAGCCTTTCAATTTCAGAAATGGTAGATTTCTGGTAGATTTCAGGTTATTATACTGACTCTTTTTTTTTCTCTCTTCTTTTCTGTAAATGCTCAAATGAATAGGAGAAGCAAAGCTTTCCAGCATTTTCAAATAATAGTTAGCTTCTGAAGTTTGAATGAAAAAGATGTGGAATTAAACTAAACAGACTGAAACAAAAACTGTTTCTCACTGCATCTCCTGAAAAGGCTGGCCTTACGAGCAGAATTTTCTTCCAGCTTCTTAGGGAGTGAATTCCTACACTTTAACAGTTTGGCTTTCATTAGGCTGCATGCAGTGAATGTTATATTTAGATATTAATTTGTTTACATTCTGTCACTCCTTTATGATAATTTTTTTTTCTTGATAGTTTTCTTTAAATGCTTTACCAATTTTATAATGCTGGTTTGTGTAGTGTGTGTATATTGCATATGAAGTAACTTCTAAAGTCGAAACATAAACCCAACTGTAATTTAGAGTATATGCGTAGCACTAACAAATGCAGCTGGAACATCAGTTCTGACCTTGATAACTCCTGCAGAGAGTACAGGGCAGTTTTACACTCTATCTATCTATCTATCTATCTATCTATCTATCTATCTATCTATCTATCTATCTATCTCCCTGTTTATTTTTTGGGGGGTAATAAGTATACTGAGGATTGGCTTAAAATTTGATATTGTATTTATAGAAAAGAAAAACCCAATAAAATATGATTTTGAAAAGTATTCCTGGATAAAATAAGGAAATATAGAAAAATTTTTTTCATCAAATAATTCCTCTGAATCTACCTTTTTTCCTTCTTCTCTTCCATTTCACTAGTCTGACATGTTTCTGTCCCTTTATCAAACTATAGATTAAATTTTTAGAATGAAGTATTCTTTTACTTCCTTTAGCTAAGTTGTACAAGGTAGTCATTATAAATTGTCTGAAAGCAAAATTTTGGTTTCCAAAGACATGCGATTAAAAAGAAAAAGTAGGTTTTTATCTTCAGCTTCATTATAAATTTATGAACTTGCCAATTTAAATTAGTTTTGCTCATTAGTTTTCATCTTACTGAGCTAGAAGTGCATTGTATTGATCAGAAGTTCTAAAACCTATGTGATTAAAAACCATAAGTACTATGTGACAACACAAACTGGTGTTGATCTCTGATGTGATTTCTGTTTCAGAATACAGTATAATCTTATTAATTTGCTCAAATGGATGACATCTATGCAGATTTAGTAATTAATGCTATAGAATAGGTATCAAGGACATTAAGTGACACATCATATCTTACTAATTTTAATTTTTGAGGCTCAATTTAATATAATATTGATAGCTTGCTCACTACTCCCCTTTATATCTAAAATCATCTCTCAGGAATGTGAAGTCAGGTTTCGCTCCAGAACTGTGTTATGCAAAAATGAGGAAGATGGAGCACACGCAGTTGCAGCTGGCACTTGCCTATAGGCAGTTTTTTTTTTAATATGTATCTGACTTTGAGTAAAATAGGTATAGTCATATTTCAGTTGCCTCTGGAGAAGTTGTTTTTTTCCTTACTGTAGCTGCCCTTATGACCATGAACAGCTTCTCCTATGCAGAATATAGAAAAAAAAAGACTATTTCCTCTCAAAGTGTGATAATTGTAAAATCCATATAGTGGAAAGCTTGATCACAAATACTGATACTGTATTTTGGGGGGAGGGGTATGTATTAGTGGAAAATTATTTTTCTACTCTTACCTGCAAATCCTCCATTATAAACTGCCTGCTGACAAGAAACCATCTGTTCAGTTTCTTCCATTGGAGCTCACTGTAGCAGGTTCTGGGGAAAAGCTTTTCCAAACCTACTCTACCTTGAAAGAAGAGCGTGGCATTATAAAAGATGTAGAAACACATTTGAAAGGTAGTAATTCAGACCATCCATAACGTGTATATACATGGCTTCTGAAGCATATAAATGTCCACATTAGGTAAAGAATGCATTCCTGTATTGAAAACACACCAGGAAGCTGGAGAACAGCAAGTTTTAAAAGCATTTTTTGGGTAAGGCTGGAAAAGTTTTTATTTGGTCCTGCCTCTCCTCCCCACTCTTTAATGAGTCGATGTTTATTTCTGTTTTGTTTTAAGTGACCTCTCAGTCTAATCAACTGATTGCTTGATTAAAATGAGAAGTTTTAAATAATCAGATAGCTTTTTGGTCTTTCTTACTTTAATTTTTGCTATTTGTGGAGACCTCAGTGTTGCTGCTGCTGATGGTCCAGGTATTTTCGGTTTATGGAAGTTATGGCTAGCAGGATTTTGTTTAAATTTGACATGCATTCACGCATTCCTCTAACTGATTCTTTTTGAGAGGTTGATGTGATTAAAGAGAATATAAGTTGTGCTTTCTATTCTTAAGACTTTTCATGTTCTAACTTGCCCTTTTTTTTCTTTTTTTTCTTTATGTCACAGTTATTTATGGACATTTTAGTGCGCATAATTTACAGTTCAAAGCCTTTGGACTTTAATACCTTGGGATATATTTGGATTTCCTGGTTCTATGAGATTTTATTTTTTTTTTTTTTTTTTTTTGAAAATAGGTAGTTAAAGCAGCAGATGGACACCTTGGAGCATCCTCTTCTCAAGTTCCCTGTTTTTCTCTCTGCTCTTTGTAAAGCTTCTGTACTTCCTTCAATCAGTAATTTTTCTTTTCTTTTTTCTGTGACTTTGTGATCCTTCTCCGATAGACACGTTGCAAACTCTCCTTTTCTCCTCTGTACCATGACTTCTTTATTTGATCTTTTTCTTGAAGTTTACATGAATTTCTGTCATGTTTAACACATCTCATTTAAATGCAGTAAAGCTATTTCATAATGATGAGGCAGCCTAAAGCAAAGGTTGAGATATCTGTAGTCACTTCTCTATCCCTACCTGTACCTAAGTTAATTACTGGTGAGCATTATTTATGAAATGATAAACACATTTGTCTGTGTGCTTTTAATCAGTCAACAGTTTGTGTGTTCATTCACTTATAAGAATACTCTTTATCTTGGTTTTGATTGAAGACTTCACTTTCAGCATTAACTACTTGTTTCTTCAGATGTTGCTGAAACATTAGATGCTTTCATACTTTTGCATTTAAGTGTCACTATCTGTTAATGAACATAATAAAAAAACCCACCCACCACTGATTTTTAGTCTCTTAAACCCAGAATTTTCTCAGACTGACTATTATGAATTTTGAGGTAGCCTCAATCACTTTGTTTACATATCCTTAATTGTAATTATTTCTTCATATTAGGTTTTTTTAATCATTTCTTTCATGATGTTTAGTTTTAAGCAGCACACCTGTAAAAGGAGAGTCGGAGAGTGCTACCACTGTAAGGACAAAAAGACTGGGTGGGGGTATAGGGGAAAGGAGGCTGTGGTCTGTTGCTTAGGGCATTTTCCTAGGGAATAAGGACTCTGGGCTGAGGAAAGTATCAAAGGCAGCTTTCTCCGGGTCTGTATGAAGACTTGTAACCATGAGCTGGGTGATGAGACACTGTGACTGCTCCTTATGTCTCTAAATTCAGAGTGACCGTTGCTCCTGTTTGGATGGGATGGATTACTGTAAGACGGGGCTCCCCGTTCTGAATCATGATGTGTAGCACTGTCATCTGGAGCTGAGTCCTAAAGCCTTGAAGAGAAAGTGGGCTTAAGATAAACTCTTTTGTTCCAAACAGCTATTTCAGATGGCATTCTACTCTGAGCATGGC
Organism: Sagittarius serpentarius; assembly: GCA_034782735.1. Taxonomy (NCBI): domain Eukaryota; kingdom Metazoa; phylum Chordata; class Aves; order Accipitriformes; family Sagittariidae; genus Sagittarius; species Sagittarius serpentarius. The sequence goes on along the minus strand of JAVKLA010000053.1, from coordinate 43,895,965 downwards.
TAATTTGAGGCTCTTTGAGGCTCTGCTTGTCACAGAGGCAGTTTAAATACTGGACTCCACTGGTAGGTTCCTTCAGAAAAGTCAGTATTGCAGCAAATAATCACATGAGGCTATACTCAGTAATAAAGATGGTTTTGAACAGGTTCTCATGTGAATCTGGTGGCTTCAACAGAAGGACATGCAGGTTGTTTAAAAGCAAACAAACAAACAAATTGCATGTGAGGTGTCTACAGCCCTCTGTTTCTGATCTCCAGTCTGGTTTAGCATGAATTTTCTTGTGAAAGAGAAAGTAAAATTATTGTTGGAATGTGCCTTCATTCTTAAATTAGAGGAATCACCTAGTAGGAAAAGGCAATGATATGTGGGACTGTTGGATTGGAATTTTCTCCTGATAAGAACTATCCCTATTTTTTGTCACGAAAACTAATACAAACGTATTTTGTAAAAGGGAAGAATCTAGCCAGATGTATCTTAAGTAAATAATCTCACTTAAATGAGCTTATTTTGGAATATCATGCATGTTGTCAGCTCTGATGTTATGATCCTAAAAATCCCCTATTTTGAGACTAAGATTGTACTAAAGATTTTTCTGGTCACAGTAGAATTGGAATATGTTCTTAGGTGTTTGAGGCTGATATAGTTTATATTTTTTTATCGAAAAGAATGATTATGCACTACATAGTACACTGGCAGTAATATGTTGCCAAGATTCTGGCTTCTTAATCAGAAGCTTTGCTTCTCAGTCTTTTTGCTGTGGAAGATGCCTGTTTAATGTACGTATTTGTATGAATTCTCTTTGTACTTTTATGTGATGTCACAGTAGACATTTCAAATATTAAACCAAATTCTTGCTTGAAATGTCTTTAGAATCACCTTAGAGTTTTAGAAATGCTGAACTTTGGAAGGTTAACATCACAGTTTCTTTAGGGATCATCGAACATTCTTCTGGTAAAGTTTAGTTTTTAATAATGTGAAACTTCATGACCAATATTAATATTTCCAGTTGAAAATAGATAAAGAAATTCATCTAGATAAAGAAAAGCATTGGTCAAAGTACATAAAATTTTATGATATGAATTGCTGTATTCCTTGGAATAGTTGCTATGCAAGTTCTTTTTTTTTTTTGCTGGGTGTTTGTTATGTATGCAATGAGGCATTTAAATAACAGAAGAAATTACAGAGAAAGTTTGAAAAACAGAAGTAAACCTTTCAAGGGAAATATTCAGAATAATCATCAAATTCTAAGTTGCCTAGCACTGTCCCATTCTTTTTTGCTTTACCTGTTCTGTTCATAAATTGACCATACACTTCAGTCTTAGTAATATAATAGGTTGTTTTCCAGGAAAATTTGGCTAAATAGAACAAACAGGCCATATTAGATATTGGATTTATAGCTAGTGTTTTATATCTGCCTCTCCAAAGCAAGCAAGAATAAAGTTGTTCTTGACCCAAGACAAGGAGTAGGCTTCGAGGTCCAGGTCTCCCCTCAAGCCCAGTAGTACAGACAGCAGTTGCTTCCTTGGCCTTTAAAATGAATGGATCTAGGTCAAGTGTCCTCAGTAATGCGTATTTCTTCACATACAGATTGTTTGCTTCCTCTGAATCAGATCTTAAACATTATGAGCTTTCTAGACCAAAGTTAGTAAACAAAGATCTGAGACTGTAATTTAACAGAGCTTATTGTTCATATTGCTGGTTCTAAAATGTGTGATGTTGTAACTAGGGAGAAATTTCTTCTGATTATTGTGAAGGATTATGTGAAATCCATAATTCAGTTCTGCCAAGTGTATCACACACAATCAACTTAATATAAAAGGGGACAAAAATGAATCAATCTGCCTTCCCATTTCTTTTTTTTTTTTGGTATGTACAGAATTAAGTTTATTTTCAAGCACTTAAATGTACCATGTTCAGTGTATACATGACATTAAAGCATACAAACAAGAATATGATGATAATCAGAAGCTGTCAACAGAAAATAACTTCTATCTTTTAAATACTGTGTTGATGGGAAAAGGTTTTAGAAAAGTTTTTGAGAGCTACTAAGAGAAGAAAGAATTGGGACAAATCATCTGAAACCTCAAATTTAGAAATATTCTCCGAAGGTTATTAATAAAGCAATGAGATGTGCATACACTAGAAAGGGAATGGGAAACAGGAAAACAGAAAAAAAAGAAAAAAAGAAAAAAAGAAAAAATTGATTGTCTTCAAAAAGATTAAGGGGTAAATCAGGCTTGAGAATTTTTGGTGATTTAGTCACCGTGTAGTCATCATCAGTCTTACATAATAGTAACACTAATCTTTTTCCCATTGAAGGAAGTAGAGAAAATTGCTAATGGTTTCAATAAAACAGTTTTGGAGCCCATATCATGGTCTGTAAGGAGAGAAAAAAATCTCCACTCTTCTGAGATCCCTTTGTGTCTGACACTCTTTTGAACTGCCAAACTACTGATGAATGCTATCTTAATCTGCAGCACTCAGGGTCATAATTATAACATAAAATGTGGTGGATTGACTGCAGTACCAGGAATTATAGCCTAAAAAGAAAACTAAAGTTATTTCAAATAATCTGAAGAATGATAAGGTATCATTTGAGACTTGACTCTCAGGTTTGTCATTAGACTCATGATAAAAAGTCTGAAAAAATCCAATTAAAGTCTGGTCAGTCTTTGAAATTTGTATACTATATAAGTGGTCAGATTTTTTGAATTTTATTTTGCCAAGGTTTTTAATGAATCTATTGAGATGGCATAGCTCAGAAGATTAATAAATTGTATGCATTGTTTCAGTTATTGCCAGTAAATTGGTAATTTATTAAAAAGTGATACATTTAAAAGAATAAGAGAGCGTCCCAGAACAAGTATAGTTTTCAATTTTCTGGTACTTTTACGTTGATTTTACTAGTGGAATTTTATCAGAAAAGTAATTTGTGCTTGATTTCTTTCTTATGAAAAAAATATTGAATATTAGAGAAGTTGAGTTCTACAAACGTTTATATGTTTAGCAAGTCTGAAATATAATGAAAAGTAATCCTAACATAGCCCTCCTTTAGTTTCTGGATGAATGAGGTGCTGGTCACTTCAAGTGACCAAGTCCTCTTACTCTGAGTACACCAAACATTCATTCTAAATTTTATATATTCTGTCTTCTTTCATAATACAATACCTGTATAGCTCTATGGTTCTGAAATCATAATGTTGAACGTCTCGCAATCACAAAATTATCTTTTCAGTACTCTGGTGAACTGGAGGAAACACTGTATTTGTTTATTGGAAGGAAAGAGAATGGCACAAACGAGGTGACATCTTGAAGTTACTAAAAAAATCTAAAGCTGAGAAAGGATTTGAAACAAAATTTTGTGGCTTCTAATCCAGTTCTGTGTCAGTTACACCCCAAAGTGTCTAACATGTGTCCAGCAGGAAAATTATCCGTGTTAGAGCTCGCTCTCAAAAGGTCTCTGAGGAAATGAGAAGGTAAGTGTGAGGTGTATGTGTTGTTCTGCTATTAACAGCTCACTGCAAGCTTCTGACTTTGGTCAGGATGGGGGATCCCAGTCTGGGATGCATCTTTGCATGCGGCTGCTGTAGAGTGCATGCTGTATGAATTATTTTACTTCTGTGTGTGATGACTGCCATCTACGAGTAGGTTTGCTGGATCTCGCTGTAGGTGCAGCCACATCCTGTTAATAGGGTAAACTAACATTCTTCTTGGCTGAAGAATTTGGGCACCATTGAACTGAACAGTCATAGAAAAGTGGAGTTATTTTCTTGGATGCAGTCACTACCATTATTGCAAGATTCTGTGTTAATCAACACAGTTTAGTGAATTGCATCATTAGCATCCAAAACTGTCACTTTCTTTAGACAACCAGGCTCATTGGTGTAATCTGTAGGGTCGATATTTTACAAGTGATGGTCCCAGAAGGATTTTATAAATAACTGCTACTTCACTGGGAGGTGCTATCTGTGACTGGCATTAGTGGTACAACTCCAAGTTATATTATTAGTGTGGAGGTTCTGCAGTGAAATAAATGTTCCTGAAAGGTCAAATTGAATGTATGCAGTCAGGTCTGGCCCTGTGCCCAGATTTTATGAATTAAAACATACTATTGGGCTTGTAAAATTGTATCCTTTCTCTTTTAGTGGAAAGTAGCCCTTTTAGCATACTTCCTTTAGAATTTGTAACTGCTTGTGTAATCTGGTGTGAAAAATGAGATACTTTGCTGTTCTGTTTCCTTGGGTACAAGATAGCCTTCTGTGTGGTCCTTATTTCAGATGATTGCTTCTTTTGTGTTACATAGTGAATGCCATTATAACATTTTGGTATGGCTATCCATGGCTGATACTGAAATTCTTTCCATCCAAAACCTTACTCAGATGTCTCCTTGATACCTAAGTTTTAGGCTTCCATAGTTACCGAAGGAGAGAAAAAAACCCGGCAGATATGTTAGGAAAAATTAATGCATTTTGTTGCAATACAAGAAAATGACTTGGTAGTTTCTGTAGGAGTTACACAGCATAAGGCAAAGCTGAAGAGGTTTATAATATTGGAGTACTAAGTGAAATATATATATGTTTTACCTTGGTTTGTTCTGCTTATTATTTTATGAAGCTTAGCTTTTTTTCTCCCCTAAGACCTTTCATGAAAAATCTCAAAAATCATAATGTGGTTGTCAATGGGAACTTAGCTTTTGATTTAGCTTTGCTGGAGTTGCTGGCATATTTTAACTACTCTTCCCTTCCCATTATACCTTCTAAAGTACATAGTCATTAAAGAACCTGACTCTATATTTTACTTATAATATGGTTTTGAGCATTTTATCATATACGACCTACCTGAATTACCCATGCAGTCAATACCCAGGTTATAAAACAAGTAGCTACCTACAAAATCAAGCTATGGCATCAGTATAAAGGTAAGTGTGTGTTCTGTGCCCAGAGGATTCCTCCGTGGCTGGTGGAGTCATTAATCACATACAATTCCTTATTTTATTGATAAAAATGAAACTGTTACGGTAATATGTCTGTCTGAAGTATGATATTTTCAAATATTCTTTGTAGGTTCTGTTTTTTTCATGCTCTTTCACGTTGATTATGCTGAACCGTGACAGTAAGCCAAAAAATGTTCTAAGATGAGATTCAAGGGGTAAGATGTAATCACCCAGCTTGCAGATGGCACTACTCATTTTCTAGATGGGAAGTGGTGATACACTTTTGGTCTGAAAATGGTAGAATTTGTTCTAACGTGGGACTGTGCTTGGGCAAACATATTCATCCAACAAGCTGAACTTAGTATTGTGGTATGACCATGCAGTCAGGTGCTAGCATTTCCAAACTATGTTGGGACGAGGCATAAATCCTGTTCTGCTGAACTAAAATGTAAACCGTGCCATAACTGTTCAACATTTAGTACTTGCTACTATTTGTACAAAAGAAGAAAATATTGGTTTCCTCCTTCTCTGTCTCCTTCAACCAGGTTCTTTTTGGAAGTATGTTTTTCCTTTTCTGTTTTACACTACAAGGGAAGAATAAGAGGAATAGTTCAATAAATGGACATTTCAGTGATTTGAGGTGGAAGAATGCTATGCCTTTTACTTCGTTGTAGTGAAATTGGAAGTAGCATTCAGCCTTATCTGGAAATTCCATCCAGCGCTCTGAGGTTCATGAATTTTAGTATTGCACCAAGCATAAATAATGTTTTATGTGCATTATTGTGCTCTTCAATTACTATATGTGAGCCTAGGACAAATCATGTAGTTTTTCAGCTGAAGTAATGAAGACCTTGGTGATGAAAGTGATGACAATTTAAATACTTGGTTAAATACTAGGAAGCATATATCTCTTCAAAGAACTAATAAAGTCCTCCAAAACATACATGCTGTTGTCTGGAGGAGGATATGCAGACCAGAAGATATGCAAGTGTTGGATTTAAAGGTAATTTGTGTAAACTGATGATATAACACTGCTAATAGTTGGAATTTATGTATGTGCTGGCATATGGGAAAAACTAATTAACTGCTCGTGCCTAATGGTGCATAATAGGAAATGGTAACTTATAGGCAGATGCATGAAGAACTCATCAGACACTTGTAAATAGGAGCCATAATTCAGACTTTTTGGATTCAGGCTTCTGTATAGTTAGATGCTACAATGTTCTGTTGGATCAGCAATGTGCAGCGTTAAGCTTTCTGTGTATTACATGAAAAAATCCTGTGTAACAAATCCCATTTCAACGTGAATTGTATGGCTTGGCAAGTCTGAGTGAGTCAGGTCCCTGTAAGAGGTGAGATTAGAAATGGACTGTGGTGCTATCAGTTCTGGATGGAAAACCAGAAAAATAGTCCTTTGAGACAATATAATTTATGAGATGTGTTTGTAGTTAGGCTGCTGATAAGGACGGGATATGAAAAGGAAAAATCATAGCCATAGGGAATTGAAGTCACAAGGGAGACAATTTATGTGATTCAAACAGGACAGTGTAAAAGGTTGTTTCAGAGAGCAAGGTCAACTGTGTACAAAGCTTATCCTGAGAATGTTATATTTAAATTCATTAAGTTTATTTTAATGGAAGTAGAAGTAGCTGGGTCCTTACAGGTTGTGGCTTTTGTCTGGCCAGGATAAGCTGAGCTACTTTTAATTCCTCTGTTACTTGCTGGTAAAATGAAACAGATTATCTTAAGACATTCTAAGAGAGTGGAACTATGGATGATGGATAGATAAGTCTGAATGAAAGTAAGAAACAGCAGTGGTGATTAGGACGTTGATTGTATCAAGAACATTCAAGAAATTGTCATTTATTTCCCCTCTTAGGCCCTTGTCTGACTGATGACAGGATCAAAATTAATTCTACAAAACAATCTCTTTTGATTTCATGCTTTCTTCTCAAGCATGAATACTGTGTTTCTAAATGAAATTTGTAGCGTCAGAAACGTTAATGAAAAGAGTTTAGTTTGAGGCTCCCAATCTGAAGAGAATTGTATAGAAATTGCAAAGGGTGACACTGTAACTATAAAAATAGAGACGAATGCTGAAGGTATGTTCCCTTTAAGTCATCATATTCTTGGAGGCAATGCTCCTTTTGTCCTGAGCTGAGTACAAATTAGAGGAAAGACTAGGACATGTCATAAATTATGCCCGCCTTCCCAAATAAGTGCTATCAAGATGTCTGATAATGTGAGATATTTACCATAAGGGCGTTATTTGATCTTCTTGAACTAAGGCTTCGAATATGAAATTTCAGAGGCAATAGAAATAAACTGTTAAGCTTTTCCTCTTTGTATTTTTTACTTTTTATTATTATTTTAGTAGGAAAAAGAATAAGTAAGTTGAATTGTCTAACAATTTAAAATAATGCACACGTATATATTTCTGCGATATTCCTGGCAAAAGCCCCTGGCTCATAAATCTTATTTCCAGTATTTTAATTTTTTAGCAAATACTACCTTAAATTATCCCATGAAATTATAGATTACAGGCCTGTGTTTGTGTAAACAAATTTTGCTACATAGAGGTGGGCAAGATACTGGTAGGTTTCTGGGATTACCATTTTGTATCATTCAGTACTATACTGTATAACATAGCTTGAATATTGCATATGTTAATAGGTTAGATTAATTTATGGATTTGAAATGTGCTCTTTGTTGTGATGCATTATATTGTGGCAAGGCTTACATAGCTAAGATTTATCTTCAGTTAATATTTTAATTTACTTTGCTTACTTGCAAGGAACTAGTGAAATTACGTAGAACTGATTTTTTTCTCCCAAAATTGCGTCAGTGGTTACCAATCCTTGCTCAAATGTTTCCTTATGATGCCAATTGCATGGTGATATTCCAAAATTCGTATCTAGCTCTTACACAACAAGGAATTTAAAGTTATGGAAGGTTCAATATTTCAAATTCAGGATGAACTTCTAGGGGAAGCTGAAGAAGTGGTTCTGATGGAACAATATAAAGAACAAAATGGTTTAAGAACCAATAAATTTTTGATGCTACTGCTTTTGGTAAGTTTTAATATCATAGATGCTGTCCTGAGAGATAATAAAAAAGAGAAATAAAAAGAAAGGGATTTCTTTTATTGTAATTTTTCTGGCATTTAGAACACAGTCCTTTTTGTAACAAAGCAGGAGATGGTAAGTTATCTGGGCATTGCACAAGGTATTTTCTCTTAGTAGAAATTAAACATGTAAGCACTTTAACAGAATGAAAGAAAATAGAAACAGGAAAGCTCGGGTTAATTTGATAAGGTTTCATAATATGACCTCATAGGTTATTAACTATTCCCTCACTGTGAGAGTTTAAACTATTTTTTTGTGTGTGTGTGCTGGAAAAATTAGAACAGTAGTAGTTTCCTGATATCTTTTTGATTATGTTGTATCGTATATATTGGGAGTTTTTTGGAGTTAAATGGTAGAAAAAAAAAGTCATATACTTTTGAAACAGTTTATTAAAAAGAAATTGGGGAGTTAATTTGGTAATAATTTTGTATTTGGAGAAAAGCAATGTATTTTACACTAACATCATAGTAGATGACAAATGAAAGACAGTTGCAAAAGTCATCCAGAAATGAAGTGCAATATTTCTTGCTCAGGCATCTATTTTGATTTGTCAGATTATAGAATCATAGAATCACAGAGTAGTGTGGGTTGGAAGGGACCTTTAAAGATCATCTAGTCCAACGCCCCTGCAACGTGTAGGGGCATCTTCAACTAGACCTTGTTGCTCAGAGCCCTATCCAACCTGGCCTTGAATGTTCCCAGGGATGGGGCTTCTACCACCTCTCTGGGCAACCTGTGCCAGGGTTTCACCACCCTCA